>PITA01004609.1:100696-121463 GCA_004023965.1 Spilogale gracilis | reverse complement strand
CTTGAAATCAAGAGTCACATGCTCTACTGTGTCAGCCAGGCAACCCACTCTCATTTAATTTTTCAAATGCAACTCTAGGGGCTCCTGGGTGGCTCAGTCAGTTAGGCATCTGCCTTCTCAGGCTCCCTGCCCAGCAGGGAGTCTGCTTCTCCCTTTCCCTCTGCCTGCCACTCTCCCTCTGCTTGTGTGTGCTCTCTTTCTCTCAATTAAATAAATAAAATATTCTTTTTTTTAGATTACTTTTTTTTATTTGACAGAGAGAGAGATCACAAGTAGGCAGAGAGGCAGGCAGAGAGAGAGGAGAAAGCAGGCTCCCTGCTGAGCAGAGAGCCCGACGTGGGCCTCAATCCCAGGACCCTGAGATCATGACCTAAGCTGAAAGCAGAGGCTTTAACCCACTGAGTCACCCAAGCGCCCAATAAATAAAATCTTTAAAAAATAAAAATAAAATAAAATGCAACTCTAGGTGGACTTTTGTGATTTTTCACCTATCAGATCACAAAATGTTAAGACAAAAAAAAAACAACATGAAAAGTCTAAACTCTAATAATGCAGAGCATTAGCAAGGACATGGGGAAATAGGCATTTAAAAAAAATTATTCATTCACCAGAGAGAGCGAGCATATAAAAAGCAGGGGGAGCGGCAGACAGAGGGAGAAGCAGGTTCCTTGCTGAGCAAGGAGCCCAAAGTGGGACTCAATCCCAGGACCCCAGGATCATGACCTGAGCCAAACGCAGAGACTTAAGCAACTGAGCCACCCAGCTGTCCCAGGAAATAGGCATTTTTATATATAAGTGGTGATAAGTCAGTACAACATTTTGAAGTACAATTTGGCAATATTATAAAAAATTTAGGGGCTACTGGCTGGCTCAATTGGTGGAGCATGTGACTCTTGATCTCAAAGTTGTGACTTCCAAGTTCCATGTTGGGCATCAGAGCTTACTTTATCTTTTTTTTTTTTTTTTTTTTTTAAAGATTTTATTTATTTGACAGAGAGAAACACAGCCAGAGAGGGAACACAAGCAGAGGGAGCGAGAGAGGGAGAAGCAAGCTTCCCGCCAAGCAGGGAGCCCGATGTGGGACTCGATCCCGGGCCTCCGGGACCATGACCCGAGCCGAAGGCAGTTGCCTAACCAACTGAGCCACCCAGGCGCCCCGAGCTTACTTAAAAAAATAAAATTATATTTAAAAAATTTTAAATGTGTATCTTCAAAGTAATTCCACTTTGAATCAGCAATGTCCTATGGATATACTCATAAGTATACAAAAATATGTGACAAAAATATTTTCTATAGCTTTATAACAAAAAACTAGAAATAATCAAATGGTACACATCAGAGTAGTTAAGTAAATTATAATAAAGTTATGCAATTGAACACTATACACCCATGAAAAAGAATGAGATAAAGTTATGCGCTGTTACAGAAGATGGTTATGATCCAGTATATTGATTTTATGAAGCACTAATGGGTCACGCTTAACATTTTCAAACACGTCTCTAGACCAACGGACAAAATTAATATTTCAAAGGAAGAGGTGACATAACCTCAAGTTTTCAAAGCATCAACTAATAGTAAGTATTCACCTATGAAAGCACCTTGCAAAAAAGTTAATGACTCTATCCATATTTAAGATTCCTATAATGGGGGCGCCTGGGTGGCTCAGTTGGTTAAGAGACTGCCTTCAGAGACCTGGGATCGAGCCCCACATTGGGCTCTCTGCTCAGCGGGAAGCCTGCTTCTTCCTCTCTCACTCCCCCTGCTTGTGTTCCCTCTCTTGCTGCGTTTCTGTCAAATAAATAAATAAAATCTTAAAAAAAAAAAAGATTCCTATAAATGGAGATTTTAAACTGTCCTGCTTTGTTTTCAACTGTTGTATAAAGAAACAAACAACAGCTACAAATCTCAGCTCTTGGTTTTACTTCTGTACCTAATCTCCACTCTTTTCAGCACATCAACAAAATTTAGAGTTACTATGCTTAATAATAAGCTCTCCTCATGATTTCCTTCTCACTCTACCGCTTCTATTTATGTATGTCTGTATTTATTTTTTAAAGATTTTATTTATCTATCAGAGAGAGAAAGAACAAGCACACAAGCAGAGGGATGGCAGGCACAAGGAGAAGCAGTCTTCCCACTGAGCCAAGAGCCTGATGATCCCAGGACTGAGCCAAAGGCAGATGCTAATGGACTGAGCCACCCAGGTGTCCCTAAGATTTTATTGGGAGGGGGGGCAAGGAAGAAGGAGAGAAAGTCTTTTTTCTTTTTTTTCAAGATTTTATTTATTTATTTGACAGAGAGAGATCACAAGTAGGCAGAGAGGCAGGCAGAGAAAGCAGAGGAAACAGGCTCCCCGCCGAGCACAGAGCCCAATGTGGGCCTCAATCCCAGGACCCTGAGATCATGACCTGAGCTGAAGGCAGAGGCTTTAACCCACGGAGCCACCCAGGTGCCCAAGGGAGAGAAAGTCTTAAGCAGACTCCCTGCTGAGCGTGAGAGCCCAACATGGGGCTCAATCTCAGGACCCCAAGATCACGACCCAAGGAGAAACCAAGAGCCCAAAATGTTTAACGAACTGCACCACCCAGGTGCCCCTCACTCTACCACTTCTGAGCACCAGCCTATGGAATTAAAATAAATTGGAATGTTTTGAGATTTTCATAACATCGGCAGAGCTACACTGGAAGGACTGGAGTATAGGGTTAAGAACAGGTTTTGGAGTAGGACAGATGTAGATATAAATCCCTGCACCGTCATTTGATTAGCTTTCTGACAGTGAGCTAGTAAAACTTCTCTAATTATGTTTCTTCCCTAGCAAAAACTGGGATGAAATATTATCAATCTCATAAAGTTACTGTGAAAAACAAATGAAATAATACTGTAAGGTACTTAGCATGGTATCTAGCACAACATTTAACACTCTAGCGAATATAAGGAGAAATCATGGAGTAAGATATACACTGCTATTTTATTTAATTAATCTGTCTTAAAAACTTGATGTGGGGGGGCGCCTGGGTGGCTCAGTTGGTTAAGCAACTGCCTTTGGCTCAGGTCATGATCCCGGAGACCTGGGATCGAGCCCCACATCGGGCTCCCTGCTCGGAGGGAGGCCTGCTTCTCCCTCTCTCACTCCCCCTGCTCATGTTCCCTCTCTGGCTGTGCTTCTCTCTGTCAAATAAATAAAATCTTAAAAAATAAAAAAATAAAAAACAAAAAACTTGATGTGAAACTGAATGGAAACTTCCCATAATGGGGATGGATAATTTTTCCTCTTGAAATAGGTCCAAAAAGTTTAGCGGGTAAGACAGAATGCTATTCAAGATTGCAGTGGTTATCTATCAAAAATTAACTTCAGAAGAGAAATTATGAAACTGTAGATCCTGCTATCTACAATAGGTCTTCAGAAACAACAAGCAAAACCACAGTCCATACATGCAAATCATTTTTGATCTACTTTATCAACTAACCTTACTCCATTAAAATCAGAGAAGCAATTCATTAAACCCCAAAGCTCTCCCCTGTTGCAACTGGAAAGAAGAAAATTTTTCTCCATTTTATTGAAATATAAGTGTAACATTCAGAACATGGCATGAGTCAGTAAAAAGGAAAGCAACGAAATACTTAGATATTAGTATGCTATAAACTGTATCTCTAACCTCTTTCAAATCCTACAAAATGGACAGTCAAAACTAGTATCCCCTGGATCCCTGCTATGATTTCAAAGCATTTTAATATGAAAACTGGAAATGGGGTTAAATGAGTTTCATTTAACAAAAAGAGGGATGAAATGCCAACAAAGCATCAACATCAGACCAGAATCTGTTTACAGCCTCTTTTAATAACAGTATTAGAAAAAGAACAGTTTTACCTTAAAATGTGGCATTGGTTAAGCAATGAAATAAATTAAAGATTTTCCTTTCCATGATGAAAATAAGTAAACCAAAGGAACAGTTTAATGACAGTCTCGCCAGTCCAGTGGTTGCCTCTAGCATTGGTTATTGAAATAGCTATGGTAGTTAACACATTTTTTCAGTTTCTTCAAAGTGAAAAAGTGTGCTGAAGTCATGAACTTTTAAGAAGACTGCCATGATAAGTCAAATACCCTATTCTCTGAGAAAAAGCTTGGGGAATACTAAAATAAGATGAAATAAGAAACTCAGTAATTTTCAAAAGGGTAGTTCCCATATACTTCTCTATTCATCTGGTCTCTGGAATGATTTTTTTTTTTAAGATTTTATTTATTTATTTGATAGAGAGAAACACAGCTAGAGAGGGAACACAAGCAGGGGGAGTGAGAGAGGGAGAAGCAGGCTTCCCACCGAGCAGGGAGCCCGATGTGGGGCTCAATCCCCGGTCTCTAGGATCACGACCTGAGCCGAAGGCAGTCGCTTAACCAACTGAGCCACCCAGGGGCCCCTGTCCTTTATTTTTTTTTAATTTTTTTTTTTTTTTAAGATTTTATTTATTTTTTTTCACAGAGAGTGATCACAAGTAGGCAGAGAGAGAGGAAGAAGCAGGCACCCTGCCGAACAGAGAGCCCGATGAGGACCTCAATCCCAGGACTCTGAGATCATGACCTGAGCTAAAGGCAGAGGCTTTAACCCACTGAGCCACCCAGGCGCCCTACACTGTCCTTTATTTTTCAGAATAATTTTATTAATCTGGCTTCCCAATCCAAGTGAATCAGAGATAACAAATCAGAGAAAAAGAACAGAAAAACTGTACTTTTAGTGGCAGAAAAGCTGACAACTGGGAGTGAAAAAATGTAATATCAAAAAATACTAATAGATGGCCTCCAAACTCATTCCTAACTTGACTACTTGGTTGTACTTGCAGAACAGTAACACAAGAGATGAAATAAATACTTGAATCTGTCAATTACTAGTTTTTAAAATAGTTTCCTAGAATCCTTAAAGAGGGACTAAGGACTCTTCCTTTTAAAAAGCAAGTTTGGGGGCGCCTGGGTGGCTCAGTTGGTTGGGCGACTGCCTTCGGCTCAGGTCATGATCCCGGAGACCCGGGATCGAGTCCCACATCGGGCTCCCTGCTCATCGGGAGGCCTGCTTCTCCCTCCCTCACTCCCTTCTCTCGCTTGTGTTCCCTCTCTCGCTGTGTTTCTGTCAAACAAATAAATAAATCTTTTTTAACTAACTAACAAATAAATAAATAAATAAATAAATAAATAAAAAGCAAGTTTGTAGGGGTGCCTAGCTAGCTCAGTCAGAAGAACAAGCAACTCTTGATCTTTGGGCCCTGAGTTTCAGCCCCACACTGGGTGCAGAGATTAGTTAAACAAACATTAAAAAAAAAAAAAATCAAATTTACTAAGATATAATTTACACAGTAAAAATTCACCCTTTTAATAAGTTAGACCAGTGTGTTCAACCAGGACCACTGTGTTTCCGGGAAGACATCTGACAATATATGAAGACATTTTTGAGGGTGCCTGGGTGGCTCACTGGATTAAAGCCTCTGCCTTTGGCTCAGGTCCTGATCTCAGGGTCCTGGGATCAAGGCCCGCATCAGGCTCTCTGCTCGGCAGGAAGCCTGCTTCCTCCTCTCTCTCTGCCTGCTTCTCTGCCTACTTGTGATCTCTCTCTGTCAAGTAAATAAATATAATCTTAAAAAAAAAAAGACATTTTTGATTATCACATCTAGCATCCACTGTTGCTAAACATTCTACAATGCACAAGACAACCTGCTCCTTCTCCTAAACGAAGAATTACCTGGTTTGAAATATCAATGTTGCTAAGGTTGAGAAATCACGGTTTAGAGAAATATATATAGGAAGAAGTGTAACCGTTTAATATAATCAAGATATAGAATATATCTACCATCTCAAATAGTTTCTTTACACCCCTCTGTGGTCAATCTTTTTTGCATTAATATGAACTCAGGATTTAAACTTACTTGATGTTTCAATCCACTGCAGTTATTGTTCTTACTGATGCTCAAACTACCTTATGCTTGTTCACAGAAACTTATGAAGTTGACTCCTGTGTCCTCTAACAAAATATCCCACATTTAATACTAATTTCCTACTCTAGATCTAAAAGCAGGTATTTCTTCAAGTATTCCTAATATCCCTAGTTTCTCTTAATCGAAATTAGTATTTAGATACCACAGTTTGATTCTCTAGGTATTTTAGTTATTTGAAGCTCTAGTAGATTGCATATAAAGAGATCATATGAACATTATTTCTTCAAATATTTTTATAGGTTAGTGTTAAACTGTCTATGGTGTGGGGTGCACAGGTGCTCAGTCGGTTAAGCATCCAACTCTTTATTTTGGCTCAGGTCATGATCTCAGGACTATGAGATTGAGACCTGCATCAGGCTTTGCGCTTAGTCTGCTTGAGATTCTCTCTCCCTCTACCCCCAACCCCATTCTCGCTCTCAAATAAATGTTTAATGAACTGTGTGTGGTTCTTACACTTACGAGTCTATTTGTCTGGACATAAGATTCTTTTGTTTTTTTTTTAAATAAAAAAAAATTTTTTTAAAGATTTTATTTATTTGACGGAGCAAAACACAGCCAGAGAGGGAACACAAGCAGGGGGAGTGAGAGAGGGAGAAGCAGGCCTCCCGCCGAGCAGGGAGCCCAATGTGGGACTCGATCCCGGGTCTCCGGGATCATGACCTGAGCCGAAGGCAGTCGCTTAACCAGCTGAGCCACCCAGGCGCCCCAAGATTCTTTTTTTTTTAAAGATTTTACCTATTTATTTGACAAAGAGAGACAGTGAGAGAGGAAAACACAAGGAGAGGGAGCTGGAGAGGGAGGGAGGGAGCCCAATGCAGGGCTCGATCCCAGGACGCTGGGATCACAACCAGGACGCTGGGATCATGAGGAAGCCAAAAACAGACGACCGATGACTGAGCCACCCAGGAGACCCAGACAGAAAATCCTTGATTCATGTTTTATTTCCTTGATTTTCTTTCTTTTTTTTAAAATTAATTTATTTTTATTGTTACTTAAATTTTCTTTCCCAGTGTTCCAAGATTCATTCCCCATACCAGTGCGGTATGCAATAGGTGCCCTCAGTATCCACCACCAGGCTCTCCCATCCCCCTATTTCCTTGATTTTCTTATGTTAATCCATTGCATTCTGACACTATACATGCTGTCAATAAGTCTAGCAACAAGGGGCCACGGGGGCGTGTGGGGGGGTGGGGGGGTGGCTCAGTTAAGCAGCTGACTCTTTGATTTCAGCAGCTCAGGTCATGATCTCAGGATCACTGGATGAGTCCCATGTCAGGCTCCATGCTCAGCAGGGAGTCTGCTTCTCCCTCTTCTCCGCCCCGCTCCATCTCTCCAAAAAAAAAGTGAATCTTAAAAAAAAAAAGTCTAGGGGTTCCTGGGTGGCTCAGTCATTAAGCATCTGCCTTCAGCTCAGGTCATGATCCCAGTGTCCCGGGATCAAGGTCCTGCATCAGGCTCCCTGCTAAGCAAGAGCCCTGCTTCTCCTTCTCCAACTCCCCCTGCTTGTGTTCCTTCTCTCACTGTCTCTATCGGTCAAATAAATAAAATCTTAAAAAAAAAAAGTCTATGGGCGCCTGGGTGGCTCAGTGGGTTAAAGCCTCTGCCTTCAGCTCAGGTCATGATCTCAGGGTCCTGGGATGGAGGCCCGCATAGAGCTCTCTGCACAGCAGGGAGCCTGCTTCCTCCTCTCTCTGCCTGCTTCTCTGCCTACTTGTGATCTCTCTCTCTGTCAAATAAAAAAATAAATAAATAAAATAAGAAAAAAAAGTCTAGTGACAATCCATTTTCCTTTCTTTTTAAGTGATTAGGTCTTTTTTTTACTAGGATATCCGAATGATCTTTTTTTTTTTTTTTGCCCTTAAAGTCCATCAGTTTTACTAAACTTGTCTCTCTGTTAAGCATTCTGAATCAATTTCCCCAAACACATTTTCACAAAGTTTTCTTTCCGTCCCACGGCTTTGGTTGTTTTCTTCCTTGATGACTTTGTTCATATGAATGTTAAGTTGATTTCTTTTATTGTTTTTTTTTCTTTCAATATTTTACTTATTTATTTGTAAGAGAGAGAGAGAGAGAGAGAGAGAGAGTGCGAGCACACAAGGAGTGGGAACAGCAAGCAGAAGCAGCAGCTCCCTGCAGAGCAGGGAGCCTGATGCTGGACTCGATCATTACTTTAGGAAGATGATGCTCATGGTGCCCCTCTTTGCCTATTAGTATAGCATATTTTTTCTCAATCCCTTTTACCGTTTTGATTTTTATAAGCTGCTCTGTACTTTGTTAAAAAATTAAATTTTGTTTTTTTATTTTATTGAGTCCTTACTTGTTGCACTTCTTCACCTGTGTTCCATTTAGTTTCACCTTTATTTCTGAAACAAGTTTTTCTCTTATTTCTAACTTTTTCCTGAGATCTGTCACTTCTCTTTTCAAATTCTCCTTTGCTCTAATCACCTCATTTCTGAGATTCTTCCAATTTGAATTAATTAACTAATTAAATAAGTAGGCAACATATCCAACATGGGGTTTGAATCATGACCCCAAGATAAAGGGTCACATCCCTACCAACTGAACCAGCCAGAAGCACTAATCTTCTAATTTGAATTTACTTTTTTTAAAGATTTATTTATTTAAGAAAGAGAGAGAGTGAGTGTGAGGTGGTGGGGAAGGGAGAGAGAATTTTCATAAGACTCCCTACTGAGCAAGGACGCTTCTGCATGACTTGATCTCATGACCCCATATCACGACCTAAGCCCAATTTAAGAGTCGGATATTCAACCAACTGAGCCATCCAGAGACCCCTCTAATCTGCACTTAAAGTATTTTATTTTGGGGGGGAGGGCGCCTGGACAGCTTTACCGTCTGCCTTTGGCTCAGGTCATGGTCCCAGATCGGACTTCTTGCTCGGTGGGAGGAGGACTTCTCCCTCTCCCCTCTCTCACTGCTCCTGCTTGTGTTCCCTCTCTTGCTGTGTTTCTCTCCGTCAAATAGATAAGTAAAATCCTTTAATACATGAATGAATGAACGAATGAACGGACGAACGAACTATCTTATTTTGGGATGCTTGGGTGGCTCAGGTAGAAGAGAATGGCACTCTTTTTTTTTTTTAAAGGTTTTATTTATTTGACAGAGAGAAACACAGCCAGAGAGGGAACACAAGCAGGGGGAGTGAGAGAGGGAGAAGCAGGCCTCCCTCTGAGCAAAGAGCCTGATGTGGGACTCAATCCCAGGTCTCCGGGATCACAACCCCAGCGGAAGGCAGTTGTTCAACCAACTGAGCCACCCAGGCGCCCCAAGAGCATGGAACTCTTGATCTCAGGGTTGTGAGTGAGTTGGAGTCCTACACTGGGCATAGAGATTACTTTAAAAAAATAAATAAATGAAATATTTAGGTGGAACCCTCATTCTCTATTTGTGGCTGTTTCAGCATGTGCATTAGGCTATAGTGCTCAAGAGTAAATACTACTACTTGTTCCCAGTTTTCATTCTCTTCCTCTTCCTGCCTAAAAGCCACCTGGGTGGCTCAGTCATTAAGCATCTGCCTTTGGCTCAGGTCATGATTCCAGAGTCCCTGGATGAGCCCCGCATCTGGCTCCCTGCTCGGTGGGAAGTCTGCTCCTCTGTCTCTCACTCCCCCTGCTTGTGTTCCCTCTCTAGCTGTGTTTTTCTCTGTCAAAAAAAATAAATAAAATCTTTTAAAAATAAATAAATAAAAACCACTTGATTTTAGTGCTAGGTTACAAATATTCCCTTTCCCAGATACCCTCACAGATAGGAAGCAGCCACGTGACAAGGTCTTAGGCAATCATCTATAAAACAAATTTGCTGCTAGGTAAAACTTTGAGGAAAGCTCTTTAAATGGGAACAACTAAGCTTGCTTCCCCCTTTATCAAGCTTCACCTTTCCCTCCTTTATCCCGTCTGGAAAGAAGTCACAACGCCCAAAGGTGGTGCAACTACCTTGCAAGCATAGCAACTGTCCTACACTAAGGCAAAAGCAAACATAGCCAGGGTTCCTACTGTTACCCTGAGCTGCCACTCGAACTTTGGACTCAATTCTTATAGACCTCATGTTACATAATAAAATAAGCACCCACACACCTGGTTAAGTCATTGTAACAGGTTTTCTGGTATATACAGCTAAATATGCATTTCCTAACAACAACAACAAAAAAGAAACTATTTTTTAAAGACTGAGTTATTTGAGAAAGACAGTGCATGTGTGCGCATGGGGGGAGGGGAGCAAGATCTTAAGCAGGCTTTGCCGCCAGAGCACAACCTGATGAGACCCTGAGATCATGACCTGAGTCAAAATGAGGAGTCGGAGGCTCAATAAGGCACCCATGTGGGGCACCTGGGTGGCTCAGTGGGTTAAAGCCTCTGCCTTCAGCTCAGATCATGATCTCAGGGTCCTGGGATCGAGGCCCACATCGGGCTCTCTGCTCAGCAGGGAGCCTGCTTCCTCCTCTCTCTCTGCCTGCCTCTCTGCCTACTTGTGGTCTCTCTCTGTCAAATAAATAAATAAAATTAAAAAAAATAATAATAATAAAAAATAATAAATAAATAAATAAATAAATCTTTCCTCATTATAGAGCTATCACAGCATATTACACACACACACACACACAATTTACAGGCTTTACTATATACTAAACCTCCTTTAGGGCTTATCCTTATAGTATCCTATACCATGTGGACCGTAGAAATGACTGTTGGTTTCAGCTCAGGTTGTGATCCTAAAAGTACGCTGTAGAAATAACTATTGACTTCAGCTCAGGTTGTGATCTCAAGGTCATGAGATGGGGCCCCGATCTGGGCTCCAATCTCAGCACAGAATCTGCTTCAGAATCTCTCTCCCTGAACATTGAGGACGACATGTAATGTAATGAGCACTGGGTATTACATATGTAAGACTGATGAATCACTGACCCCTACCTCTGAAAATAAGAATATATTATGTTGAGATTAAATTTCTTAAAAATGGAAATTTTTTTTTAAAAAATCTCTCCCTCTCATGCACTCTCTCCAAAATAAATAAATAAATCTTAAAAAAAAAAAAGTGACCTATCTTATTAACCCAGTAAGTATATGTCCAGGAATAAGAACATGTGCCAGATACCATATTAAGCTCTGATCCTGGCCCTATAAAAGTTTTATCTTACTGGGAAGATATAAAATTAAATCAACTATAATATCTGCCTTATAGTTTATAAAATAAAGTGCTAATAACATGCTCTCATAAAGGAGTGTAAGAGCTGGAAGGAGGAGTATTAGAAAAGAGAAAAGTAGAATATTCCGGGCTACTCCATTCGATAATGGTGAAAGATAATAAAGGCCTAAAGTAGGGCTATGAGGGGTACCTGGCTGGCTCAGTCAGTAGAGCATGAGACTCTTGCTCTCAGGTCATGAGTTCAAGCTCCACACTGGGTATGGAGCCTACTTAACAACAACAAAAAAACAAAACAAACATCAAGTAGGGCTGTGGTTCCAATGAAGAGAAAGGCATGAATAAAAAATATTTCTGAGTAAAAACAGTCAGAATTTCATGGCTGAATACCGGGAACCTCAAAGTTTCTGGGACATAAATGAAACAGCAAGACTGCCAGGAATATGGAAAAGAGAAGCAATAAATCCAGTCACCCTCCCCTTATCTGCAGGCTCTCTTTCTGTGGTTTCAGTTACCCAGAGTCAATCACAGTCAGAGGCAGATGATCCACCTGACATTACTGTGAGAAGGTCAACTATAGCCTAACGGCTATGTCACAATGCCTACATCATTCACTTTACTTCATCCTATCACATAGACATTTTGTCATCTTACATCATCACAGAAAGGGTATAATACAGTAAGTATTGTATTGATATGGTACAATAAGATGTATTTTTTACAATAAGATACTGTGACAGAGACCACATTCATAATTTTATTGATATATTATTGTAACTGCTCTATTTTATTATTAGTTATTGTTGTTAACCTCTTAAAGTGCCTAACTTATAAGTTAAACTTTAACATAGATATGCACGTATAGGAAAGAAACAATATATTTAGGATTCAGTACTATCCAAAGTTTCAGAAATCCACAGAAGGATGAACAGATCCCCAGCTGATAAGGTGAGACTACTGTATTTCTTTTTAAGATTTTATTTATTTATTTGACAGAGAGAAACACAGCTAGAGAGGGAACACAAACAAGGGGAGTGAGAGAGGGAGAAGCAGGCTTCCCACCAAGCAGGGAGCCTGATGCGGGGCTCAATCCTGGGAGACCAACAACTGAGCCACCTAGGTGCCCCAAGACTACTGTATTTTTAAGATCTTTCAAAGATACAAAGGAACTCATTAGCATTGAATCTAACCCAGTAGGCTCCACTCATACGCATATAACAAAGAGAAATAAACATCTATGTCCATACAAAAACTTGTACACAAATGTTCAAAACAGTATTATTCATAATGCCAAAAAGTAAAACAAGTGTGTACCAACTTGATGACGGAATAAACAAAATGTGGTATACCTACATAATGAAATACAATTTGGCAATAAAAAGGATGAAGTACTGATACATGCTACAACACAAATGAACCTTGCAAACATTATGCTAACTGAAAGAAGCCAGTCACAAAAGACCACATATTGTATGATTCCATTTTATGAAATGTCCAGAATTGGCAAATCTATAGAGACTGCACGTAGTGGTTGTCCTGGACTGGGAATGAGAAGTGAAATTAGGCAAGGACAGTTAATGGGCCTCATGGTGTTTCTTTTGGGGGTAATGAAAATGTTCTCAAATTAGACTGTGGTGGTAGTTGCACAACTGTATGAATACTAAAATCTACTCAACTGTACATTTTAAATGGGTGAATTGTATGGTATATGTGTTACAGCTCAATTAAGATGTTTAAAAAGCAAACTGTAGTTCAAAACACTCCCTCTTTTTAAAAGGAAGAGAAGAGGAAAAAGAAAATGTTCGAAGGGGAAAACTGAAAAGAAAAAAGAAACAACCTATACTGCACAGGGTGGGGGAGTACCACAAAAGGTGAGAGAAAAAAATACTTTATTAATTTTAATCCAATAAATCTTTATTGCACATCTACTATGTTCCACACAGTAACATTATGTGCTAAACTGTGGTAAGCCAAAACACAGTGAGATAAAACACAAGACAGAAAGTAGTATCTCCAGTTGCCTTTTTTGTTCTAGATGTCAGGAAACTCAGAGACAGCTCTTATGTTCAAAATAACTTTAGATACCTCTGTGCTGACGGTTCAAAAATAATTCTGGGCAGATAAAGTTCAATGTTTACAAAGCCATCAAGAAAGAAAGCCTGGCAAGAAATTCAAAAACACTAACACTGGTTTCTTTAAACGACAGGTTGCCTTCTTCATGTTTTCCCCTGAAAAATACAGCATAAAAAATAAAGGGAGGGGAGTTAAACACACACACACACACACACACACACACTTAAATGTGAAGAAAAGGAGCACCTAGCTAGCTCAGTCAGGAAAGATTACTTTAATAATAAGCAAACAAACAAATAAATAAATAGGGGCACCTGGGTGGCTCAGTCATTGATCATCTGTCTTCGACTCAAGTCATGATCCCGGAGTCCTGGGATGGAGCCCCACATCGGGCTCCCTGCTCAGCAGGAAGCCTGCTCCTCCCTCTCTCACTCCCCCTGCTTGTATTCCCTCTCTAGCTATGTTTCTTTCTGTCAAATAAATAAGTAAAACCTTCAAAAATAAGTAAATAGGGGGGCGCCTGGGTGGCTCAGTTGGCTGGGCGACTGCCTTCGGCTCAGGTCATGGTCCCAGAGACCAGGGATCGAGTCCCACATCGGGCTCCCTGCTCGGCAGGAAGCCTGCTTCTCCCTCTCACTACCCCTGCTTGTATTCCCGCTCTGGCTATGTTTCTGTCGAATAAATAAACTCTTTAAAAATAATAATAATAATAAGTAAATAGGGGTGCTCAGGTCATGATCCCAGAGTCCCGGCATTGAGCTCCGTATTAGGCTCCCTGCTCAGCAGGAACCCTGCTTCTCCCTCTCTCAGTCCCCCTGCTTGTGTTCCCTCTCTAGCTGCATTTCTCTGTCAAATAAATAAAATCTAAAATAAATAAATAAATAAATGTGGAGGGGAAAAAATAATTATTAAACTTTGAAAAGGCATTTCTGTATGATTTTAAAATTCATAAAAGAAATCACAAAAGATTAGTTCATTTGACACACACAAATGAAACACTTCTGTATTACAAAGAAGCAAATAAGAGTTTGATGAAGTTATTTTCAACAAATTTTATTTTATTTATTTTTATTTTGGGGGAGGTGGTGGCAGGGAGTGGGAGAGGGAGAGAGAAAGTCTTAATCAGCCTCTACACCCAGCATGGAACCCAATACAGGGCTTGATCCCATGACCCTGAAATCATGACCTAAGCTGAAATCAAGAGTTGGTACTGGGGCACCTGAGTGGCTCAGTGGGTTAAAGCCTCTGCCTTTGGCTCAGGTTTTGATCTCAGGGTCGTAGGATCAAGCCCCACATCGAGCTCTCTGCTCAGCAGGGAACCTGCTTCCTCCTCTCTCTCTGCCTACCTGTGATCTATCTCTCTGTCAAATAAATAAAATCTTAAAAAAAAAAAAAAAAAGAGTTGGTCACTTAACCAACTGAGTGACCCAGGTGTCCCTCAACAAATTTTAAAAACAATGAACTTCTTTATTTAAAAAAATAGCCCAGGCAACTTCCTAACTCATCATTATGGTGCCAGTAGACGAATCAACTAATACCACCTGTAAACAAGCGGAAGGAAAAACTTCAACCTCACTAGCAAACAAACACAAAAACATCACCTTTAGGGAAAGGTCAGAATCTATAAAAATAGTCCTAATTGAAAAAATCCAAATATGGAAAAAGTTATTTGAACAGACATCCAACAAATTACTTAAAACAGCAATATAAAAAATGGATTAAAATGGGAACAATGAGAAAACTGGTAAGTAACCTGATGGAATACCAATCAGTAAAATTTATGGTTAACTGAAGTGTAACAACTTGGAAAAAATCCTTATGCCATATCTGTTAACAAACCAAGGAACAAATTACATGTATGCCAAGTATAAAGCATGCTTAAAAAATAAATACATTAGGGACACCTGGGTGGCTCAGTGGGTTCAGCGTCTGCCCTCAGCTAAGGTCACGATCCCAGGGTCCTGGAATTGAGTCCAGCATCAAGCTCCCCGTAGGGAGCCTGCTTCTCCCTCTGCCTGCTGCTCCCTCTACTTGTGCTCGCGTGTTCTTTCTCTGACAATTAATACATAAAATCTTTAAATACATACATTAAAATTTAAATAAAGTAGAAGAAAACACAACAAAATTGCTGACTGTGATGGGGAGAAGTTATTAGTCTTGTTTTTCTCCTGTTTCTCATATTTTCTATAATATGATCATTTAACTTTTATAATTAAAAATGCACACAGGGTGCCTGGGTGGCTCAGTCTGTTAAGTGTCTGCCTTCAGCTTGAATCATGATCTCAGGGTCCTGGGATCGAGACCCACGTTGGGTTTTCTGCCCAGTGAGGAGTCAGCTTCTCCCTCATCCTCTGCCCCTCCCCCTCTCCTGCTTAAACTTTCTCTCTCAAATAAATAAAATCTTAACAACAACAAAAAAAACCACATACACCGCAAAAAACAAATAAATTTAAAAAATCAGCTGTGAGGGGCGCCTGGGTGGCTCAGTTGGTCAAGCGACTGCCTTCGGCTCAGGTCATGATCCTGGAGACCAGGGATCGAGTCCCACATCGGGCTCCCTGCTCGGCTGGAAGCCTGCTTCTCCCTCTCTCACTCCCCCTGCTTGTGTACCCTCTCTGGCTGTGTTTCTCTCTGTCAAATAAATAAAATCTTAAAAAAAAAAATCAGCTGTGAATCTCACCCTTTTATTATTAACGATGTTTTACAGATTTAACAAATGGTGTTTCACATCTCAGTAAATGGGTATTTTCTTCAATGATGTCAAAGATTGTTACCAGTAGGTGTCACCATAACTAAGTGATAGGAGTTTTAAAGTTCACCCTCCCAGCAGAGGTTTAGAAGAAAAAAAGAGGGAAAGGCAATCCGTAATTTTTTTTTTTTAAAGATTTTCTTTATTTATTTGACAGAGAGAGATCACAAGTAGGCAGAGAGGCAGGCAGAGAGAGCAGAGGAAACAGGCTCCCTGCTGAGCAGAGAGCATGACGCAGGCCTCGATCCCAGGACCCCGGGATCATGACCTGAGCTGAAGGCAGAGGCTTTAACCCATTGAGCCACCCAGGCGCCCTTCAGATAATTTTCTGGATAAAACATAGTAATGAGATGCCGTGTGATGATAAAACCATGAAAAAATGCTGAAGCAAAGTACAGATGATCATAGGTATAATAAGTACTTTAAACTCAGGTATCCTAGAGACTACCTCACTAATAAGACCAGATTACTTTCTCTAATAGGGCCTGAAGAAAAATGAATAGTAATAGCCATCTATCTATTTTGTGAATAAGATTTTTAAAAATATTCAGAGTACCAGTAAGAATAATGGAAACAAGGGGCGCATGGCTGGCTGAGCTAGAAGAGCATGTGACTTCTGATCTTAGTGTAGTTGAGTTTGAGCCCCATGTTGGGTGTAGAGATTACTCAAATAAACAAATAAATAAATAAATAAATAAATAAATAAATAAATACGATTTTTTTCTTTTTTTTTAAGATTTTATTTATTTACTTGACAGAGAGAAACACAGCCAGAGAGGGAACACAAGCAAGGGGAGTGAGAGAGGGAGAAGCAGGCTTCCCGCTGAGCAGAGAGCCCAATGTGGGGCTCGATCCCGGGTCTCCAGAATCATGACCTGAGCTGAAGGCAGTCGTCCAACCAACTGAGCCACCCAGGTGCCCCTAAATAAATATTTTTTTAAAAAATGGTAATGGAAACCAAAAAGAAGGGGGAAACATCACAAATCCTACCACCCCCAACAAATTATCACTTTTTCATCTTCTCAATATTCATATACACAACTTTACCTATTTACAGTAATTGTTACATTATATATAAAAATATGAACTAAAGAAGTAACTCTTCAGATCCGCACCATTCTGAGATCCCTGAAGTAACCAGGTAAATAGCACTTACATGTTGGGTACTTTTTAATGACAAGCTTCTCAAAGTTTATGCATGAGTAATGCCCATAGTACAATTATATAATCTGATATACTGTGGGTTAATATTTTAACCCTTCCTCAAGCACAAACTCTAAAGTCACTTTATAATGTGAGAACTAGACTTTACCTTGTTTTAATTTATCTAGATTACTAGATAAGTACTAAAAGCAGATATGTTCATTTATACCTAGTGTTGCAAAAACACAACACATCTTTAAACTGCCAATGACAGGGGTGCCTGGGTGGCTCAGTTGATTAAGCGACTGCCTTCAGCTCAGGTCATGATCCCGGAGTCCTGGGATGGAGCCCCACATTGGGCTCCCTGCTCAACCAGAAGCCTGCTTCTCCCTCTCTAACTCCCCCTGTTTGTGTTCCCTCTCTAGCTGTGTTTCTCTCTGTCAAATAAATAAATAAAATCTTTTAAAAAATACAAATAAGTAAAAAATAAACTGCCAATGAGAATATCACATAAAGATATAAGACAAAATGCTACCCTATGGTGTCGCCTGGCTGGCTCAGTCAGGTGACCCTCCAACTTGGTTTTGGCATCTCAGATCATGATCTCAGGGTCACAGGATTGAGCCCCGTTGCAAAGAGCTCTGAGCTCAGTGGGGAGTCAGCCTGAGATTCTCTCCCTCCACCCCTCCCCTTACTCTCATGTGCTCTCTTTCTAGAAAATAAATAAATCTTTAAAAATAAAAAGAAATGCTACTCAATAAAATACAAGTGCTCATCTACGCATTTGCATACTTCTTTTCCTATACTAGTTCCTTTCAACTTCTGCTTAATATGGCAATGGATAATTCAGACAAATTTTATCTAATGTTTTTTAAATTTTATGTTCTCTGTTCTTTTAATATTGATTATGTAATAAATGAATCAACAAACCAACTGCTAAGGATGTATTCTAAGTAAATGATTCAAAATGAGAAAAACTGTATGCTCTATTATATTCTATATTTAAAAAACAGGAATACTTGAAACTACCAGAATATATGACAAAAAAGAAGTAAGAAACTGTGGGTGCCTGGGTGGCTCAGTTGGTTAAAGCCTCTGCCTTCAGCTCAGGTCCTGATCTCAGAGTCCTGGGATTGAGGCCCACATCGGGCTCTCTGCTCAGTGGGGAGCCTGCTTCTTCCTCTCTCTCTGCCTGCCTTTCTGCTTACTTGTGATCTCTCTTCCTGTCTAATAAATAAATAAAATATTTTTTTAAAAAAGGAGGAAGAAACTGTGGCAAACAACTTGATAGAATATTACTTAGTAAAGGTGGCTCAGTTGTTAAGCGTCTGCCTTCAGCTCAGGTCATGATCCTGGAGTCCTGGAATCAAGCCCCTCACTGGGGTCCCTGCTCAGTGGGGAAGGCTGCTTCTCCCTCTCTCATCCCTCTGCTTGTGTTCCCTCTCTAATAAATAAATAAATAAATAAAATCTTTTTTTTTTTTTTAAAGATTTTATTTATTTGACAGAGAGAAACACAGCCAGAGGGGAAACACAAGCAGGGGGAGTGAGAGAGAGAGAAGCAGGCTCCCCGCCGAGCAGAGAGCCCGATGTGGGACTCGATCCCAGGTCTCCGGGATCATGACCTGAGCCGAAGGCAGTCGCTTAACCAACTGAGCCACCCAGGCGCCCCAAGAAATAAAATCTTTAAGAAGAAATAGCACCACTTTAAAAGTACTTTAAAAGTAAGATATAGAGAACCCTGGCTGGCTCAGCTAATGGTCCAACTCTTGATTTTGGCTCAGGTTATGATCTTCCTGAGATGGAATCCCCAGGTCTGGGATCATTGCTCAGCAGAGATTCTATTTCTCTCCTCCCTCTCCTTTTGCCCCCTTGCCTCTTGTCCATGCTCTGTCTCTAAAATAAATAAATAAATCTTAAAAAAAAAAAAAAGTGAGGGGCGCATGGGTGGCTCAGTCAGTTGGGCATCTGCCTTTGGCTCAGATCATGATCCTAGCATCCTGGGATAACCGCTGCTCAACAGAGCTGCTTCTCCCTCTCCCTCTGCTTGCTATTCCCCCCTGCTTGTGCTGTAAATATAGATAAAATCTTTTAAAAAAAAAGTGAGAAATAACACAAAGTTCCCCATTACCACTATTACTTAGCAAGACAAGAACGAAATAAGGTATGTTAGAAAGGAGTCAGTAAAAAAATCTACATTATTTGTAGATGATAGGACGATATACCTGGAAACCTAAAGAAAATCACTAAAAATATAGAGCAGTAAGGTTATAGTGATAGCCATTATAAAATCAATGCCCGGGGTGCCTGGGTGGCTCAGTTGGTTAAGCAACTGCCTTCGGCTCAGGTCATGATCCCGGAGACCCGGGATCGAGTCCCACATCGGGCTCCCTGCTCGGCGGGAAGCTTGCTTCTCCCTCTCTCACTCCCCCTGCTTGTGTTCCCTCTCTGGCTGTGTTTCTCTCTGTCAAATAAATATAATCTTTAAAAAAACAGTTTTCTAAAAAATAAAATCAATGCCCATAAGTCAATAATAGCTTTCATATATACAAATAAAGATCAGTGAGAAATAAAATGTGGGTGGCATAGTTGGTTGAGCTTCCGACTCTTGATTTCAGCTCAGGACATGATCTCAGGGTCCTGAGACTGAGCTCTCCATTGAGTTCCATGCTTGAGATTCTCTCTCCCTCTCCCTCTGCCCCTCACCTCCCCCCACCCCGCCCACCCACGCCCACCCACTCTCTAAAAAAAAAGGAAAGAAAAAACATCTTAAAATAATAAAATAGAAGAAAAGGTCCTATTCACAACAGCAACAAAAACTAGAAAATACTGAGCTTAAACAGCAAGAAATGTTCAGGATCAATAAGAAAAAAATAAAAGCATGATAAGTCAATCAAAATAAAAATCCCAGAGGGATTTACTGGGGGAACCTGACAAATTGTCAAATTTACCTGGAAGAATAAGAGACTAATTAGGAAAAAAAACTTTTAAGATTTTATTTATCTGGTTGGGGGGGGGTGGAGAAAAAACACAAGCAGATAGGGCAGCACCCAGAAGGAAAGAGAGAAGCAGCTCCCTGCTCAGCAGAGAGCCTGATGAGGAGCTCAACTCCAGAACACCGCAATCATGACCTGAGCCAAACAAAGATACGAGCCACTTAGGTGCCCCAGGGAAAATATTTTTAGTAGTAATGAGGGAAAATATTAAAACTTTTATAAAGGAAGATTTATTAAAGCAAAGAATGAGAAAAACAATAAAACAAATACAGGATAGGGTGCCTGGCTGGCTCAGTCAGTTAAGCATCCTACTCTTTTTTTTTGTTTTTGTTTGTTTTTTTAAAGATTTTATTTATTTATTTCACAGAGAGAAACATAACTAGAGAGGGAACACAAGCAGGGGAACTGAGAGAGGGAGAAGGAGGCTTCCCGCAGAGCAGGAAGCCCGATGTGGGGCTTGATCCCGGGTCTCCGGGATCATGACCTGAGCCGAAAGCAGTCGCTTAACCAACTGAGCCACCCAGGCGCCCCGAGCATCCTACTCTTGATCTCAGCTCAGGTTTTGAGCTCAGGGTCTGAGTTCAAGCCATGCATTAGGTTCCAAGCTGGATGTGGACCCTACTTTTTTTTTTTTTAAGGTTTTATTTATTTATTTGATAGAAAGATCACAC
>PITA01004609.1:0-100596 GCA_004023965.1 Spilogale gracilis | reverse complement strand
TCACAAGAGAGAAAAAATGCAAATAATAAATGAAAACATATTTCCCTAATATTCAAATAATGCTAATTAAAGCAATAATCTCCCCCCTATATTGGCAAAGACTAGTATTAATGGTAGTATAAATTGCTAGCTTTCTGAAATTCAATTTAGCTGTATCAAAACATTTAATGTATAAAACCTTTGACCCACTGATACTTAGAATTTTTTCAAAGATTTCTTTTTTTTTTTTAAGATTTTTTAAAAATTTATTTATGACCAAGAGAGATAGCGAGAGAGGGAACACAAGCACAGGGGACCTGGAGAGGAAGAAGCAGGCTTCCTGCTGAGCAGGGAACCCAATATGAGGCTCAGTCCCAGGACACCAAGATCATGACCTGAGCTGAAAGCAGACACAGGCACCCCAAAGATTTATTTATTTTAGAGACACAGAGAAAGTGCATGTGTGAAAGCAGGGGGAAGGGTAGAGGGAGAGGGAAAATGAAAGGGAAAGAATCTCAAACAGACTTCCTAAGCATGGAGCCTGACTCGGAACTCAATCTCACAATCCTGAGATCATGACCTGAGTAGTAATCGAGAGTCAGATGCTAAATGGACTGAGCCACCCAGGTGGCCCTAGAATTTTTTAAGTAAGCTCTACAGCCAACATGTGGTTTGAACTCACAACACTGAGATCAAGAGTCACATACTCTACCAAATGACCCAGCCAGGAGTACCTTATTTTTTTTTAAGATTGTTTATTTATTTATTTGGCAGAGAGATCACAAGCAGGCAGAGAGAGCAAAGGAAACAGGCTCCCCGCTGAGCAGACCCCCCCCCCCCAACGCGGGCCCCGATCCCAGGACCCTGGGATCATGACCTGAGCCGAAGGCAGAGGCTTTAACCCACTGAGCCACCAGGTACCCCAGGAGTACCTTTTGAAATATTTTTTTGACATGAAATTCACGTAACACTCAATTAACTTTTTTTTTTTAATTTTATTTGACAGAGAGAAACACAGCCAGAGAGGGGACACAAGCAGGGGGACTGAGAGAGGGAGAAGCAGGCCTCCCGCTGAGCAGGGAGCCCGATGTGGGACTTGATCCCAGGTCTCCAGGATCAAGACCTGAGCCGAAGGCAGTCGCTCAACCAACTGAGCCACCCAGGCGCCCCTCAATTAACTATTTTAAAGTGTACAATTCCGTGGCATTCAGTGCACTCACAATGCTGTGCAACCACTACCTCTCTCTACTTTCAAAACTTTCACCACCCCAGAAAAACACCCACACCCATTAAATAATCATTCCCCATACTTCCCTCACCCCATACACTGGCAACCACCATCTCTATGGATTTTCCTTTTCTAGACAGGTCATATAAGTAGAATCATAAAATATATGACCTCTTCTCTCTGGTTTATTTCCTTCATTTAACAGAATGTTTTCCAGCCTCACTCACATTGTAGCATTTATCAATACTTCATTCCTTTTTATGGCTGAATAATATTCCATCGTATGGATATATCACATTTTTGGGTTTTTGGGTTGTTTTTTTTTTTTTAAGATTTTATTTATTTGACAGAGAGAAACACAGGTAGAGAGGGAACACAAGCAGGGGGAATGAGAGAGGGAGAAGCAGGCTTCCCGCCGAGCAGGAAGCCCGATGTGGGACTCGATCCCGGGTCTCCGGGATCATGACCTGAGCTGCAGGCAGTTGTTTAACCAACTGAGCCACGCAGGCGTCCCCACATTTTGTTTATCCAGCAGACATTTAGGTTATCTCTATATTTTGGCGATTATGCATTATGCTACTTTAAACATTTCTGTACAAGTTTCCATGTGGACCTAAGTTCCCTTTTCTCTTAGAAATATACCTAAGAGAATGGGGTACCTGGGTGGTGCTCATCAGTAAGTCTACTTGAGATTCTCTCCTTCTGTGCATGTTCTCTCTCCAAAATAAATCAATCTTGGGGTACCTGGGTGGCTCAATTAAGGGTCTGACTTCAGCTCAGGATGTGATCCCAGTGTCCTGGGATCAAGCCCCATGTTGGACTCCCTGCTCGGTGGAGGAATGTGCTTCTCCCTCTCCCTCAGCTGCTCCCCCTGCTTGTACTCTCTCTCTCTGTCAAATAAAATCTTTTAAAAAATAAATAAATTATATAAATCTTAAAAAAAAGGGGGGGGGAATGCCTGGGTGGGCTCAATGGGTTGAGCATCTGCCTTTAGCTCAGCCCATGATCCTACAGTCCTGGGATCAAATCCGACATCAGGCTCCTTGCTCAGGGCAGAGGCTGTTTCTCCCTCTGCCTGCTGCTCGCTCCCCCTGCTTGTGCTCTCTCTGACAAATAAATAAAATATTAAAAAAAAATAGCAAGGAAGAAAGTAAAAAAATATACCTAGGAGTAGAACTGCTCACTTAGGGAGGGATACCTGGGTGGCTCAGTCACTGAGTGTCTGCCTTCGGCTCAGGTCATGATCCCAGAGTTCTGGGTTTGAGCCCCACATAGAACTCCCTGCTTAGCAGGAAGCCTGCTTCTCCCTCTCTCACTCCCCCTACTAGTGTTCCCTCTCTAGCTGTGTTTCTGTCAAATAAATAAAGTCTAGGGGCGCCTGGGTGGCTCAGTGGGTTAAAGCCTCTGCCTTCCACTCAGATCATGATCTCAGGGTCCTGGGATCGAGGCCCGCATAGGGCTCTCTGCTCAGCAGGGAGCCTGCTTCCTCCTCTCTCTCTGCCTGCCTCTCTGCCTACTTGTGATCTCTCTCTGTCAAATAAAGAAAGAAAGTCTTAAAAAGAAGAATTGTTCATTTACAGAATTCTAATCTACAAAGTGTGAACTTAGATGTTCATCACAGCCCTGCTTAAAAATCTTATAAAAATCTTTAAAACTAAATAAAATGTAGTTCTGATTATAGGGGTGCCTGGGTGAATCAGTTTAAGCAGGTGCCTTTGGCTCAGGTCATGATCCCAGGGACTTGGGATCCAGCCCAGCATCCAGCTCCCTGCTGGGTGGGAGGCCTGCTTTTCCCTCTTCCATTCCCCCTGCTGGTATTCCCTCTTTCACTGTGTCTGTCTGTCAAGTAAATAAATAAAAATCTTTAAAATAAAATAAAATAAAATGGGGGTGCCTGGGTGGCTCAATCATTAAGTGTCTGTCTTAAGCTCAGGTCATGATCCTGGACTCCCAGGATCAAGCCCCGCATTGGGTTCCCTGCTCGGAAAGATACCGGCTTCTCTCCCTCTCTCACTTCCCACCCCGCGGCTTATATTCCCTCTCTAGCTGTGTTTCTCTCTGTCAAATAAATAAATAAAATATTAAAAAATATATATATGTGTAAATGCTGGGGATTTAATAGTGAACAAAAATACCATTACCATTAAATAAATGAAAATATTTATGCAATTCTCTTCCCCCTTTTAGACACATCTGCCTTTGAAACTTGAGTCAAAATTATAAATACAAATAGTTAATAAAATATCGAAGGACATGATATGATTTTAATTAAAAATAACCTGATAATATGTAACACAATAAGAGAAAACTAAAATCCAAAATACCACTGTCCTATGATTTCCCGTATTTTCTGCAACTCTCAGTATTAGCTGACTGTGAAAATTAGTGTGAAAACTTGTCCCCTCTAACGTGCACTAAGTGCATATAACTACAGTACAACAGCAACTGGAGCTCCATGAAGGCAAGGACCATTATCTGTTTTAGAGAAGTCTGTCAGCCTAGCAGATCTGACAATAAATGCTCAATAAAGTTTGCTAAATTTGCTTATGAATAAGGCATCAAGAATTGGAACCCATTTTCATTATTATACTTTCTTCCCCCACTGTTACACTTTTTTATCTACCTCTTAAGCCTGCTGGTGACAATTATATTACTAAGTACACCGGTGTTCAGTAAACGCATACGTGAGTTAACCGAACCATGGGTACTACTGGATTTCTTTCTTTTTTTTTTTTTTTTTAAAGATTTTATTTATTTGACAGAGAGAAACACAGCCAGAGAGGGAACACAAGCAGGTGGAGTGAGAGAGGGAGAAGCAGGCTTCCCACCGAGCAGGGAGCCCGATGTGGGACTCGATCCCGGGTCTCCGGGATCATGACCTGAGCCTAAGGCAGTTGCTTAACCAACTGAGCCACCCAGGTGCCCCACTACTGGATTTCTTAATAGCATTTAAGGCTAAACAAGGCCATTCAAAACATGATAATGCCAACAAGATATTCCGTTAAGAGAACAGCAAAACAAACAAAGAAGTTCTTGATAATATGGAAAATTTCCAAATATGGTTTTCACAATTAAGAGCTTTTTACCTTAAAACAAATAGTCTGTAGAAAATTAAAGTACAGCTCTTCATGAGTGCAAGAAACTGTCAAATAATTCTAAGCACAGTACTTTCAGATACCACCAGTGACCATAAGAAATACTATGTATATAAAAAAAAAGAGGGGCGCCTGGGTGGCTCAGTGGGTTAAAGCTTCTGCTTTCAGCTCAGGTCATGATTTCAGGGTCCTGGGATTGAGCCCCCCCCCCCCCGTGGGGTTCTCTGCTCAGCAGGGAGCCTGCTTCCCCCTCTCTCTCTGCCTGCCTCTCTGCCTACTTGTGACCTCTCTGTCAAATAAATAAATAAAATCTTTAAAAAAAAAAAAAGAAAGAAATCTTAGGCATTGTCTATGCCAGACCTGGACAAAATGGGCCCTATACAGTCTCTCAAAGGGTTGTTAAAATGTATCCCCAACAAATATGTCAGGATAGTATTTTTTTTTCAAATCAGAATGTGGTGGGTGGGGATGCTTGGGTGGTTCAGTTGGTTAATCATCTGCCTTCCACTCCGGTCGTAGTCCCAGAGTCCTTGCTTGGATCAAGCCCCACATTAGGCTCCCTGTGTGGCGGAGAGTCTGCTTCTCCCTCTCCCTCTGCTCCTCTTGTGCGTGTGCGCACGCGCGCTTGCTCTCTCTCTCTCTCTCTCTCACATTCTACCTCAAATAAATAAAATTAAATTAAAAATGTGGTGGGTAGAGAAGGCACACATTGAAAGGAAATTTCCTGATAACATGGAAAACAATAGATGAGGAACAATACAAGTTGCTACGATAATGTCTCAAGTATTATCAGGGGAAAAAAACGAAAGGTGCAGTCAGTGCAGTCAGGGAAAACACATCACATCATCTTAACTATAAAAAAAAAGGGTGGAGGAAGGGTAATACCCTTCTAGACACACACCTCAAAATGACACAGCTGATTTTCACCTTTTCTTTCTCTTTTGATTTTTTTTTTAAGATTTTATTTATTTATCTGACAGAGAGAAACACAGCCAGAGAGGGAACTCAAGCAGCGGAGAGAGGGATAAGCAGGCTTCCCGCTAAGCAGGGAGCCCGTTGCGGGGCTTGATCCTGGATCTCCGAGATCATGACTTAAGGGGAAGGCAGTCACTTAATCAACTGAGCCACCCAGGCGCCCCTCTCTTTTGATTTTTTCACATTTGGTTTCTCTCTTGCCATCTTGTTCCTTCCTTCTTAATGTTTTAATCATATCACTTTATATTTCATTTAATTACAGATTAAATAAATTCAAATTAACTAATCTGATTACAACAAATTATGATTCATAATGAAGTTTATAAAGAAGTTGTTGGGGCGCCTGGGTGGCTCAGTGGGTTAAGCCTCTGCCTTCGGCTCAGGTTATGATCTCAGGGTCCTAGAATCGAGGCCCACATCCGGCTCTGTGCTCGGCAGGGAGCCTGCTTCCTCCTCTCTCTGCCTGCCTCTCTGCCTACTTGTGATTTCTCTCTCTCTGTCAAATAAATAAATAAAATCTAAGAAAAAATTTAAAAATTTTTTTAAAAAGTTATTGATTAACCATGCTTCTTTTTTCCTATTATCTGTCCTAGGCTACAAATGTTAGTAACACTTCAAAAAAACCTGAACCTGGGTAAAAAAACAAAGCCATTTTTCTATGTGAGAGAAGTTCTATAAAAGAAAATGGGGGGGGTGGCTGGGTGGCTCAGTTGGTTGCGCGACTGCCTTCAGCTCAGGTCATGATCCCAGGGACCCGGGATCGAGTTCCACATCGGGCTCCCTGCTCAGCGGGAAGCCTGCTTCTCCCTCTCTCATTCCCCCTGCTTGTGTTCCCTCTCTGGCTGTGTTTCTCTCTGTCAAATAAATAAAATCTTTTTAAAAAATGGGGGGGAGAAAAGAAAATAGGGGTGCCTGGGTAGCTCAATCAGTAGAGTACACAACTCTTGACCTCAAGGTTATGAGTTCAAACCCCACGATGGGTGTAGAGATTACTTAAAAACTAAAAAAATTAAAAAAGAAAGAAAAGAAAATTGTTGTATATTGATCTAAAGCCAAAAGATCGTTACTCTATAAATTTTGTCAGCGACCTCCACAAGTCACTCTTTCTAGTCCTTAGGGTTTTGTCAAAATGGGAGTATTAGAAAGGATGAGGGTTTCCAGCTCCAGCAACCTTCAGTTTAGTTGCTATCACCATTGACAGTCTCGTTTAACTTATTTATTTGACAGAGAGAGACATAGTGAGAGAGGGAACACAAGCAGGGGCAGAAGGAGAGGGAGAAGCAGGCTTTCCTGCCGAGCGGGGAGCCCGAAGTGGGGCTCAATCCCAGGACCCCAGAACCATGACCCGAGCTGAAGGCAGACACCTAACGACTGAGCCACCCAGGCGCCCCATGTTTAATCTTTTTTAGATTATTCACAGCAAGTATTTGCTTTCCTATAAAATAGAAGGTTATTTAAAGTTTTCAGATATGTATAGATTTTTAAGTTAGTTCTCTCATCTCTTACAATAAAGTCTTTGTCTTGACATAGATATATCTTAACTCCTTCAAAATTAAGTTGTTATTTATTTTGTACATACATACGGAGTTAGAAAGATTCATAGTAAATTAGACTGGCACATCCAAACTTGTCAAACAAGTAATACTGCCCAGTTTCCATAAGCCATTCAGAGTTTAAAAAACACTAGAGAAAAGTGCAAATCCAAATAACAGCCAACCAACTCTGAAAAAAATACCTTTCTATAGAAACTGTAAAAGAAGCGATTCTCAAAACCTAGCATAGTATTAACAATATAGTCAGAATGTGAGCATATACACATTAAAGTAACACCAGCACACCAGGGCCTGAATAATAATGCTGTATGCTAGAGAAAGGGAGTAACACTATTGTGACACACCCCACCTCTAGAAACATGAAAAACAAATAGCAAAGTAGAAAACTTCAACTAATATTATCTATTAATCTTTACAGACATCCAATAAGTAACTTACAAAGCATCATGTAATAAAGCTTTTCTACAGATGTTCACCTTACAGCCCAAAACATTTTTAAGAAGGGAAAACAAAACAGAAGCAAGCAATGAGCAGAACTAAATTATCAGTGGCAACATTTATATGCTAGTTTACGAAGTGAACAGTTAAAGGGAAGATACAAGAACAAAACAGATACTAAACTTTCCTGAAACACTAGGCACCCTTGTGCTCCTGTTATTTAATTAAGAACTAAAATGGCCACATTACACAATGCAACGTGATTTAACAATGACGTCATTTACAGAAAGCCACTGGAATGAATAAATAGGAGCAACTGAAAAGGTCCAAGGACTATCTTCTCAGTAGTTTCAAATCAATGAAGGCACCTTGGTTTTAAAGGAGACCTTTTCTACTTAAACAAATATAATATTAGATTAAAAAGGCAAATGATGCAGAAACATTTGACATTGTATTTGATAAAGTATGTTATTTTAAAAGAGAAAATTCTCAACTGATCTTTTGCAAAAGAATAATTCTGAACACATTTAATAACCTAAACCTACTTATCACTAGTGTTTAACTACCCTATTCTAATATACAACTTTTTAATAAATTAGGTCTCAGCAATCTGACCCCAAGTTTAGCGACACCATTGGCAAACTAACTCTGGTATCACATTCAACTTAACTTCTAAGAGAAGACATTTTCCTGACCTGGATAAAACCAAGCAGATGTGAAATTTTTATTTTTAGTGCCTGAAATTTGCTTCTTGAGTGAATTATAGCCATGAAGGAAATATGTTCTAGTCTCCTGCCAAAGACTAGCCCTGAACTCTTTATTAGACAGAACTCCCACAAAGTCAGACATACAAACTGTCTTTCAAAGCTGCCCCCCCAACCCCCACCCGGTGGAAGAGTTTTCAGGACACAGCAGTGTCTGAGAAAAAACCTGAAACTTTAAACTGGAAAAAAACAAGATCTGTGAGAGTGTAACTACAAAATGAGAGGAAAGGGTGTTGATAACTGGGAAACAGTGCTGATTTAAAAACAAAAAACAACAAAAGAAAGCTGATTTAAAAAACAACAACAACAACAACCTCAGAGCTCATAGATCATTTCACTGTCTGGAAACTCAACTCAGTTTACTGGGTGGTCCCTTCCTCACTACCACCCACCGGGGGCTGAGCCATACAAAACACAGGATACTAAAATGACTGGCTTACTTTGGTTCTAAGTTTGTGTGTGCCTTTGCCTGTGTATTCAGCAAACAGAAATCAACATTGAAAGTCAACAGGAAAGCTTAAACAATTTCTAAAAGATGATTTTTAAAAATAATAAATGTAAACAGACTGAGTGAACACGATGGAAGTTGAAGTCTTCCACAACCATGTAATAATGTCTCACTTTGTAGAATGCTATGTATCTTTCCACTTATTTACAGATGATTTCACATCCAAGGCTCTTTCTACTACATTATGATGTCAAGAGATTGAGTTTTTCCAGTAAAATTACTATATACCAGAAAAAGGGGTAAAATGAAACATTTTTTTAGCAGCCAGGCAACAGCTGAGCAGCACTAAAGCTTCTAAGAAATGATTTGATTATCTTTCATTAGTTTCATAAAGTTGACCAATTGAAGGGGAAAAATGTTGCACAAGTATGACTAACCAGAAAGGAGGAAACTTTTATCTTCAGAAACCACTATTAATGAGGCAACCAATCTCAACTCTCACAAAATGGCCTTTCAGAGACTCATTCTCTCATTAGTGAATGTCAAGCTGCAGCTACTTCACAGAAAGACATGCATGTTCTGGAGCTCTGAGACCATCAATAATAGCTAGGTAGCCCTATCCTATGACATATTAAATGGCAGACTTCCCCAGAGCATGATTTAGCATTGAGAATGCCTCATAACTGTTCTCTAAAGCCTAAGTTCTAAAACTTTTTAGAAATTTGCAAGGATCCAAATCACTACTAAACGGAACTGTCCCACAGCTTTGCTTTCCTTTGAGGAAGAGCAAAACTACTGGATACAACAAAGAATAAAGAGAAAACAAACATGGTGGTATAACAAATATTTGATTTTTCAGGCTGTTGTTTAGTTTGCATTAATTTCTCCCATTTTTGCCATAATTTTTAGACTATGAAACACCTGCCAGCTCTAAAGCATTAAATTTCAAAGAAGCAAAAGTATCTTTTCTAAAACATTTTTAATAATCTAAAGGACTGGGGCGCCTGGGTGGCTCAGTTGGTTAAGCAACTGCCTTTGGCTCAGGTCATGATCTCGGAGACCTGGGATGGAGCCCCGCAGAGGGCTCCCTGCTCAGCGGGAAGCCTGCTTCTCCCTCTCTCACTCCCCCTGCTTGTGTTCCCTCTCTAGTTGTGTTTCTCTCTGTCAAATAAATAAAATATTTAAAAAAATAAAAAAATAATCTAAAGGATTTTCTACATCCTAAATTAAAACTAATAGGTAATGCCTTACATTAGGAGAACTAACTACAAGCCTTAGCTCTGACTGTATGTAGTCTCACCACTTACTTAACTACTTCTCTGTAATTCAATGTCCTGATCTAGAAAATAAGGCAATTGTACTAGATGACCTCTTAGGTCCCCTCCAGCTCTGACTTTCTTTCCAAGATCTCTTGATTCGTTAAGAAAAATACTGTCTTGTTAAGGGTCAAAATGTAGTCATTTTAAATACAGCTCAAGATATAAGAAAGTAGGTGCCTGGATGGCTCAGTTGGTTAAGCATTTGCCTTCAACTCAGGTCATGATCCTAGGGTCCCGGGATTGAGTCCCACAACAGGCTCCCAGCTCGGTGGGGAGTCTGCTTCTCCTCCTACTCCTCACCTCAGCTCATGATCTCTCTTTCTCTCAAGTTCTAACAAATAAAATCTTAAAAAAAAAAAAAAGTAAGAAAGGGAACTTAAGCAAACCCCTCCCACCCACCATTTTCCAAAACTGCAGAAAGACAGGAAATAGGTTATCTATTTGTTATCCTCTTTTATATAAGAACCAATCTAAATGAAATGAGAACTCTATAGTATAAATAAACAGTTCATACACCCACGTATATTCCAATAAAAATAAGTTCAGTGATTTAAAATTTTTTCCCATAATTTTTTACATCATGCCAGAATAAAAACCTATAGTATCCTGGGTGGCGCAGTGGTTTAAAATGTCCAGTTCTTGGGGCGCCTGGGTGGCTCAGTTGGTTAAGCAACTGCCTTCGGCTCAGGTCATGATCCCGGAGACCAGGGATCGAGTCCCACATCGGGCTCCCTGCTCGGCCAGAAGCCTGCTTCTCCCTCTCTCACCCCCCTACTTTTGTTGTGTTCCCTCTCTCGCTGTGTTTCTGTCAAATAAATAAAAAAATCTTAAAAAAATAAAAAATAAAAAAAATAAAATGTCCAGTTCTTGATTTTGGTTCACGTCAATCTCAGGATAATGAGATTGAGCCCAGTGTTAACTCCCAGTGTGGAGTTGGCTTGGGTTTTCCTCTCCCTCTAATAAATAAGTCTTGAAAAAAAATCTACAGTATCCTCTTCTTGTGCTTTATTAAAGATTAGCTCCATCACCACAGAATTTAAAATAAACTCTAAGTAGACTTTCACTTTTTTAACTGGACATATCTCAAATTAATCAACAGTGAAACACGATTCAAAAAGAATAACTGAATATTGTAATCAACTGATTCAACATACATTCCAATACATACCTCTTCCCTGAGGACTCGTTCCCTTCAATGCTCTCCTTATTCCTAATTCCTCTCAATTCCACCGCCCCACTCCATTTCTGGCCTTATTCCCTTTTCTCTCTCCTCTCTTTTAACCATACGCTACTTTCAAAGCAGTCTAGGAAGTTGTTCTCCTAGCTAGGAAGTACCAGAATCAACCAGGAAGCTTACTGAAAATACGTATTAGTATAAGAGAAGGCAGATGGATTTTACTTTTAAGGTAACTAGAAGTTTAAAAAATTAAGCTTTAACTAACCAGCTTGCTCAGACAATAGGATATTCTAGCTAACTAAAAATTAACTATGGAACTTTTTTTGTTGAAAATCCTTCTGGAGGGGGTGCCTGAGTGGCTCAGTCGGTTAAGCACCTGTTTTTAGCTCTCAGGTCATGAGCCCAGGGTCCTGGGATTGAGCCCACATCGGACTCCCTGCTCAGTGCACAGCCTGCTTCTCCCTCTCCCTGTGCCTCTCTCTTCCCTTCTTGTGTGCTCGCTCTCGCTCTCTCTCTCGGTGTCAAATAAACAGATAAATCTTTTAAAAAAAAAGAGAGAAAGAAAGAAAAGAAAACCCTTCTGGAACCCACTTTATCACTTTTCCCTCACTTAAGAGTTACAGTTCATAAGAAATATCTGATTACTGGGCACCTGGGTGGCTCAGTGGGTTAAAGCCTCTGCTTTTGGCTCAGGTCATGATCTCAGGGTCCTGGGATGGAGGCCCGTGTAGAACTCTCTGCTCAGCAGGGAACCTGCTTCCTCCCCTCTCTCTGCCTGCCTCTCTGCCTACTTGTGATCTCTGTCAAATAAATAAATAAAAATCTTAAAAAAAAAAGAAATATCTGATTACTTAATAAATGTCCTATAAATAGGTCAAGTTTATAATCAATTCTCATCCTACAATGCGGTGGACCCCCAGGCCAAATAAAGCCCTTGAAATACAAATGGTTTCACATTTTTTAAGGGTTGTAAAAAAGAACAAAAAAGAATACTACGGGGTCCACAAGGCCTAAAATATTTACTCTCTTCCCCTTGTATAGAAAAAGTTTGCTGACCCTTGTTCTGTAGCACCAAAAGCACTGGAAGTACAATGACCCCAGAGACACTGCCCAGAAATGCTTTCTTGTAAACTTAACTGAAAAAAAAGTTTCCGTTAAGTCGGTTCCAAATGACTTAAACAGAATCATTGCTATTTCTCTAATCAATTTGCCTTCTAGAAACTGTTACCCACAAAAATCTCTATTTCCTTCCTTAGACTCAATAGTTTCAGTTAAGACAGTTAGCTCTGGGAGTTAACGTAAAAGATTGGAAACCTTACCTGGGGCATTTGCTATAGCCAAGGGCAGGCTTGGAAGCTGGTGCACCTGGATTCCTGAAGCACCCAATGCACTGAGGTTAATGGTCTGGAGGCCAGGCATGGAGGAGAGCTGAGCAGCATTCACAGTGACTGTGCCGGTAGGGATGGAGGCAGCTGAGGCAATGGGTGTAAGGGTGGTATTGCTGCTACTGGTCTGCCCCAAGGAAACACCCTGCATTGGGGCCAAGGTGATTGTCTGGGCCTGTGGGTTCTGAACTTGGAGATTCTGCAGCTGAAGAGTCTGCCAACTGACTTGTCCATTGGGCCCCACTGTTGGTGTCCGGATGATGATGGGGCCAGAGTTTGGAACAGCCTGAAGCTGGAGATTCTGGAGGGTTTCCTGGGAGATAGCTTGGGTTGTAAAGGTCTGCCCTGATAATGGTGCTGCTTGAAGAGCCTGGAGAGCCTGTCCCCCTTGAACTAGCTGAGGCTGGATAAGAATTTGTTGCTGTTGCTGTGTCTGCTGGTTCTGCTCTCCGTCTTTTTGCTGACTTGCTTGCAGAGAGCCTCCAGATGTCTGGTTCTGTTGGATGTTTAGAGTATCAGACCCCTGTAGCCCACTGACTCTCTGGGGTGTCTGCCCTTGAGAGTTGGTCCCTGCTGATCCGCTGGTGGTAAAGTTCATAATTCCCATGTTGCTGGTGGTTGTAGTTGTTGAATAGCTATTGGCATTGGTGAAAAAGGAGCTGGAACTGGCTTGTGATGATACCAAACTGGCAGAACTGATGGCAGTCCCTGAGGTGGCAGGCTGTGAGCCACTCTCCTGGGACCCAGAGCTGCTGATAGTGACTGCCTGAGAGCTAGGAGTCAAGGTAGCTGCAGAAACGCTGTTGACAGGTAGTAAGGTAATATTCCCATTCAGGGCCACTGGTACATTGGTCACATACTGAGTCTGTCCTGAGAGTACATTATTAGCCAGGCCTTGGAGGGGGACAGCCTGCTGGAGTAGGTTTGGCATAGCAGCAATGATGTTGCCTCCACTTCCTCTATTTGTTATGATCTGTTGGTTTGCACCTGGTATGATCTGTATCTGACCAGAACCATCCTGCTGCACTTGGGCTCCAGTGGCTGCAAACTGCAGCTGTTGCCCATCAACGGTTTGAAACTGTGGGATTACTTGATATTGAATATTAGGCATCACTCCAGGTAATCCTGTCAGGACTTGCTGGTTCTGTAAGTTGGAGGTGGCGGCTACAACATACTGCCCACCAGAGACTGTGCGATTCTTGGAAGACTCACTGCCATTGCTGCCATTGGTACTGCTACCACTCTGTTCCTTTGAGGTAGGGGTAGCCCCAGAGGAGGAAGAGATGATCTGCCAGCCGTTGGCACCCTGTGAGAGCTGTGTGGCTGTGAGGTCAAGCTCACCTGTGCCCCCTGACTGGCTTGGGCCCTGGGAGTTGTTGCTGTTTTCATTGGGTGACTCAATTCTGCTGCAAGTTGCTGCCAGCAGAGCCAGAGGGGATGGCTGGGATTCCTGGCCAGAAAAAAAGGGAGAGGATAGGAGTTAGTTTAGTGACACCCAGCTGCCGGCCCAGGGGGCAGTATAACATAAATAAAGAGCAAAACAGTGCAGACAAAAAGGTAAAGAAAGGAGGAAAGAAGGGAAAAAAGGGAAAGAAGGGAAGGAAGAGAAGGAAGGAAGGAAATGCTGACATCTATACTGTTGAAATCCTCATCTTTGGGGATGTCCCAGTCACCTGTCCCACTATATTAATTTCCCTAGCACAAAATGGCTTAGCCCTTTCCTAAAAATGTTTCTATGAAAAGACAATCATCTAAAATATTCACATTCCCTTAACATCTCCCCACTCTGTCCTGATCATCACTTACCTGCCCTCCTCCTCCTCCACTGCTGTTACTGCCTGTGCTGCTGCTTCGAGCCTGAGAAAAGGCACCAGCGCCATTACCATTGCCCCCATTATTGCCACCAACTCCTTTTTCAATCTTCACCACGGCTGTCATTTCATCCATCGAGTGATCTTGGTCTAAAATTAAAAAATAGACAACTTAAAGTTGGAGGAAGGAAAAGGGTATGGTGAGGAGGAGTAAAGGACACTATGATAAAAAGAAATACAGTAAGATGAAAGGCACTAGTGTAAAAAAAAAATAAGTGGATTAGAGAAAGGGCAGTTGTAGGACATACAGAACACAAACTAGGCTTAGCAGCGCTAAAACTGGGCCTCAATTTTCCCTTGCACAAAATTAAACCCAGAAAACATTAAAAATGTACTTTCGCATAGGAAATGTGAAGAGCAGTGGACATGTTCAAAGAGTTTCAAAACACAGAAAAGTATCCTGGGGAAAAAAAGGAGGATAGGTAAGGCAAAAAACATGTGGGCGGATGGAAAGCTTGCTAAAATTAGGGTCAAAGGATATGGAGAAAGAGAAAAATTCAAGTGTAAAAAGCACCAAGAGGAGAAAAGGGTCAAATGGAAAAGAACAAAAAGCGTGAATGGGGAAACATTTGTTAATACTGCTAAAGGACTAAAGGGGTCCAGGGGTTAGGAATCTGGAGGTTTCGGGGCGGACAGAGGGCGGGACCTAGAGGGAAAGGGCGGTTTCGGGGTGAGGGGCGTGGAAAAGGCGGGACGGTGGGGGGGAGGGGAAATCTACGGGGGGAGGGGAGGGCCTTGGGGCAGGCGGCGACCAGAGGGCGGACCAGGGAGGCGGTTGGCCCGGGCGGGGCCTGCACTGTTCGGGCCACCCCCGCGGCTCCAGCCCCCGGCGGGAGGAGCCTCAGGCGGGCGGCCGAATAGTGGGGGGTAAGGCCCGTCCCCCGTGGCCGGGGCGGGCAGGGGGCGGGCGAGGCCACGCTGCCCCCTCCCCCGGGGCGGGCGGCCCATCCCCCTCTTTCTCGCAGGCCCCGCCACTGCCCCTTCTCCCTCCCTTCCCTCCGCCCCGGGCGGGACCAAGGCCGCCGCCACCGCCTCCCGCCCGCCCCCCCTCACGGCCGGGACCGCCCGGTCGGCCCTCGCGCGCGCCCCCTCATTCCCCTCCCACCCCTAAGCTTGGAGTGGACTCATCCTTACCGCTCATGGTGGCAGCTGAGGGACGAGCTCAAGGGGGTCCTGTCCGGGGGGGTTGGGGGGGGCCGGGAAAAACGCGGACGCTGACGAGGCAAGCGAACCCGGACCGGACAGGGAGGGGGGGGTAAGGAGGAGGGAGCAGCGCGCCACAAGCCCGGCCTAGGCTCCGCCCCTTCGCTGCTGCCCCGCCCAATGAGGGAGGGAGAAAGGAGGGACTTGCAGAAGAAAGACGGGTAGGTTATCCAATGACAAGACTCGCTTGCTCTCTAAGGCGTGTAAGACAAAGTTGCGTGCCTGGTGTCCGCCCAAGGAGGCCGCCCTCTTATTTTTAAAAGCCAGTGAAAGACGCAGGAAGTGAGGATGGGCGGGAGTTAATGATGATCGGCTTGGAAGGAAGCCAGTCAACCGCCAGGCGGGCTCCCTGAACGATAGGGATAGGAAGAACTTTGATTGGAATGACAGAACGACGACCAACCAGAACCCTGGACATGCCTGGGCACAGTCTCTTGTGGGTGGTGGTAAGAAGTAGGCCTACATGGGCTAGGATGAAGCTGACCAAAACCAATCAGAAATCAGGCGGGCAGCCAGGAAAGTTATCATTGGATTAGCACTGAAAAAAGACATGATAGGACGCAAATTGACATGAATGAAAAGCCAATTAAACGCCGAATGGACTCTGAGGGCGGGATTTTGGAGTGGGCAGAGGAGAAGTGGCGTCTCCCTCGGTCACTCAGTCCAATGAGGCGGCGAAGGAAGCTAGGCACCGCCTCCAACTTGGCCAATGGGCGTTACTAGAGCCTCCCGTCCTGGGGGAGGGAGCAGGGCTGTGCCAAGAGGAGTTCGTCGCCATTTTGGCCCTCCTTAGGGGACGTCTTTACAGTGAATAGGTGGCACGCTTCAGTGGAGCGGTGGTGTTCAACAAGTGTCAGGGCCAAGACAGTCGGTTCGCAGTTTTGCCTCGCCCCCAGGGTTCGTTTGAGCTTTCACTTAACCGTTCTTAAAATCACCTCAAGTCTCACCCGTCCCGCGATGGGCGGACAGGCGGGGGCGGACAGGCGGACGGATGCCTCTCAATGTGGGTGTAAGCCCTGTGGGTCCGTGCCCGACGAAATCTGGCGATGCGCTTACTTAATACCGAGCTGACAATTCACAAGGGCTTTGTGAGACCAGAAAACTCTATTTTATTAACTTCTCGGAGATAAAGGTGCTAACTACTTAATTTTTGTTGGCTTAACTTTTCAAGAGCTGGTCTTTGAGGCTAAAATACATTGGAGAGCCTCCCAGAGTCAATGTCCTATAAGCCACTTCCTGTTTCTCCCTTTCATTGTAAATACTGTCTAAGCATAAAGCAGGATGGCAAGATAAAGAGTTCCTGCTTTTATAACTACAAAGTTAAAGGACGTGTTTCCTCAAGCACTTAAATTTCTGGCCTCCCATGCCACATCTCCTTTTTCCTGCTTTTGGTGGAGGCGCCTGGGTGTAGCCCCTTCTATCCTACATGTTGTCGCTAAATTATTTACAATTCAGCACTTCGTGACATGTTATGTTTTAAAGTCTGGATTCCCCCCTAAAACAAGCCTCTGCCCCTTTGCATAGGCCTTGAAGAAAGTGAAGTGATTGTTCAATGCCTACTGTGTTAGGTGCCTAGGCCAGTTAAGTGGTCTGCGTTTCTTGTGTCAGGGAAATAACTGGTGCAAAGTCACAAAGCTAGTAAGTTGTAGTGCCAGATTCCAGCTCAGAGCAGTCCTACAAAATCTATAGATTCTTGAATAAAGCCTGCCTGGTATAAACATTTATAGAAATGGGTTTAATTTAAAAAATTATATATATATATATATATATATATATATATATATATATATATATATATTTTTTTTTTTTTTTAATGCTTTTGTATTGTTCCCTTCTAGCTCCTGGAAAAAAAACAAAACAAAACAAACAAAAAAAACTAAGTCTAACTTCTAAGCTCAAATGGCATCATCCTCTTGTATACCATTATATAAAGCATCACATTACATACTACATTACAATAGCATCTCTCCCTAGATCAAAGTTTCTCAAAATACAGTGTCAGACAGTCTCTATCCAAACGCTTGGCTGCTTTGTTTAAAAAGGTAGATTCCAGGGCACCTGGCTGCCTTGGGCTCAGGTGATGATCCCAGGGTTCTGGGATCCTGCCCTGCATCACGGTCCCCTCCTCCATGGAGAGTCAGCTTCTCCCTCCCCCCCACTCATGTGCGGTCTTTCTCTTTCTCTCAAATAAATGAAATCTTTTTTTTTTTTTTTTAAGATTTTGTTTTTTTATTTGGCAGAGAGAGAGAGAGAATGCGAGAGAGGGAACACAAGCAGGGGGAGTGGGAGAGGGAGAAGCAGGCCTCCCGCAGAGCGGGGAGCCAGATGGGGGATTTGGGGGCTTGATCCCAGGACCCTGGGATCATCACCTGAGCTGAAAGCAGACCCTTAAGGGCTGAGACACCCAGGTGCCCTTCTCTGCTTCCTCATGTATAAAATAGGAATAATGAAAATCTATCAAATAAATAAATACCTAAATAAATAAATATACCAAATAAATACATAAATAAATCTATCAAATAAATAAATACATAATTACATAATACATAGATAAATAAATTGTAAAAAGGTATATTCCCAGTCTCCATGTCAGACCCAGTAAATCAAATTTTCTGTGGTGAGGCTTGAGAACATGCACTTTGAACTAATTCTTTCAAGTAATTAGTCCCTAAACCAAAGTTTAAGAAACATTAAGGGATGAATGAAATTATAAAGATGAAACTTCGAGAAGGGAAGAAACTTTCTGGACGTCAGAAACTGCATTAGTCATCTTTGTAAACCAAAGTCTGGAGATTCTAACAGCTGTTTAGTGTATTCAGCAAAAGACCACACCTAAACTTGCTGGGATTGGGGTAAGGTGGGGGAGGACTTAACATAGAGCCCTCCGTCCTCTGAATGTTTTCTGTATATACTATTGTCTAAATTAATCCTTTCAATTAATTTAAATTGCCATCCTCATTTACAGATAAGAAAACTGAGGCTTAAATACTTAAATTATGATGGTTCTGTTTAGTTCCAAAGCTTGTGTTTTTTCCCATGATTCTAAGCAAATCTATCCCTGAAATGGGAATTAGAGTTTTATTTTATCCTAGGTACTGAGAAAAAGGTCTGTTTACTGGTAATAGAACAAATGGGCATGATCCATCTTGTCCAATTCATCTGTGAAAACCTGAACAAAATTTCTTTAAACAAAACTAAGATAAATTTTAAAAAATGAACAACTTATTTCAACATTTCTTAAATCCCACACATTCCAGTGTCTGGCTACATAACCATTTGTGAAATCATTTAAATAACTCCTAATGACTGCGTTTAAAAAGCAACATGGGTCATTTGAGGGATGTTTTACTTCAAAATCAATCATAATAGTACAGGCACTAAATGGTAACATTCCATGTCAGTCAAGGTTCTTAGTGGTCTGCCCTTCACTTATTCAGGCTCATTTTCCATTACTGTCCATTGCACTCTTACCTTTCACTTTGTTCTCTGTTGGACTCTTTCCCCAAAGCATTCTTTCTTGGGTCTCCATAGTTTAGAACCACAATTTACTCAGCTTACCCTCCTTCTGGGCTACCAAACTCTTCCTCTTAGCTTTGATAAGAATGACTTCTCTAAAGTCTTTCCCTAACTCCCCCAGATTGAATACTCGGTCCACTATGTTCTTTTTATATACCTCCATTAGAGTTATCTAAATATCCAATCTCAACTAGATAAAGCATTCTGGGGGCCTGGATGATGCCTTTTCACTTTGTATTCTCAGGGCCTAGCATGTGACACCCAGTAAACAAACACTTAAGTGAAAGATGCCTAGTCCCCCCCAAATCCCAAATAGATCTCCAGATAATACAATGCCAAGGATCGACTCTCAGCCTTCAGTTGTTTGCTTTTTACAAATTAAATCATTCTTCTTGATTTTGAGGCCATTCTCGTTTTCATTAAGTTCTCACTTGGAGCACCTGGCTGGCTTAGGTGGAAAGGCATGCGACTCTTAATCTTAGTGTAGTGAGTTCGAGCCCCATGTTGGGTGTAGAAATCAATAAAAAAATAAACTTGAAAAAAAATTGTCCCACTTAGCAATCTGGCAACTAGGAATATTTTACAAAATAAAATACGCAGATATTTCAAAACCTTCCTTTTACACCATCTTTGTAAACTTCCTCCTCAGTTAGCTTTCAACCACAACTGTTAAATACAAAACAGACTTGGGGCACCCACCTGGGTGGCTCAGTTGGTTAAGCATCTGCCTTTGGCTCGGGTCGTGATCCTGGGATCCTGGGACTGAGACCCGTGTTGGGCTCCTTGCTGGGCGGGGAGCCTGCTTCTCTCTCTCCCTCTGCCTGCTGCTTCCCCTGCTTGTGCTTGTGCTCTTTCTGTAAAATAAATAAATAAATATTAAAAAAAATACAAAACAGACTAATTTTTTTTTTTAAAGATTTTATTTATTTGACAGCGAGAAACACAGCGAGAGAGGGAACACAAGTAGGGGAGTGAGAGAGGGAGAAGCAGGCTTCCCGCTGAGCAGGGAGCCTGATGTGGGGCTCGATCCCGGGTCTCCGGGATCATGACCTGAGCCGAAGGCAGTTGCTTAACCAACTGAGCCACCCAGGCGCCCCCAGACTAATTCTTTTTGAGAGAGAGTGTACATGCACACATGCACATGCAAGAGATGGGGTGAAGGGTGGTGAATCAATCTCAAGCAGGCTCCATGCACAGCACAGAGCCCTACACAGCTTCTCCATCCCACGATCCCTCGACCCTGAGATACTGACAGCTAAAACCAAGAGTCTGCTGTTTAACCGACTGAGCCACCCGGGAGCCCCTAAATTTTTCTTTTTTTTACCTGTTCTGCCTACTCTAGGATAAAGGAGATCAGGAAAGAAAAAGTAAGAGAGAGTCCCTGATAAGATAAAAAAGTATCAACAGTCTTCTAAGCAAGAAAGCTTCCCTCTGAGCAAGAAAACAAGCCTAGAGTTTTCACATCATGCTATCTAGGGTCATCTGAAGTGCAACGGTGCCTGGAGAAGTTGGGTGGATCATCACGCACATCCCTCAGTCTTTTCAGGGCCCTGGAATGGCAAAAAAAAACTAAGAGAAGGACTATAACAAACCCGGTTTCTATTTGGGAAGCCCAGAAACTGTTGACGAGAAATCCAGGACTGACTATAAATATTCTTTATTATTATCATTATTTGAAAGGATTCATTCTGGGGGCACTGGGTGGCTCAGTCAGTTAAGTGGCTGCCTTAGACTCCGGTCATGACCCTAGGGTCCTAGGACTGGGTCCAGCGTCAGGCTCCCTGCTCAGCTGAAAGCCCGCTGCTCCCTCTAACTCTGGCTGCCATTCTGCCTACTTGTGATCTCTGTCAGATAAATAAATAAAATCTTAAAAGGATTCATTCTGTACCTTTGCTATGTCTTTATTTCCTTATCTGAGAAGCACTGTGGTTCATCCCTGTCTATCCTGTACCCTGTACTAGGAATAGGAAGGTCTCTCTGTTCAGTCTGGCAACGGGTCCCTGGCTCTGGCGATCTTGAAGGCTTAGATGGGGAAGAAAAGCTGGTGGGAGGCAGGGGTAAAATGAGAGTTTTTGCTTGAGTTGGGAAGCATGGTCAAAGGCACAACTTAGTTGTTGAACTCTGGCCCAAACTTCTTGAATAGTCTCTCTTCTGAGGGCTGGCTTTAAACCCAGCTGATGGTCTCCAGAGCTTGAAGATGCTCTTGCAAACAAAAGCAGAGGTGGTCTAAGATGGTAGGGAAGAGGAAGAAGAAGGTCTAAGACTGAATTCCACAATCCATCTGCATTCTAGAGAGTTAGAGAAGGCAGGCTCAGGCAGAAGGAAGGCTCAGCGAGGAGCCTAGACCCCAAACTGAGCAAACAGACAACTTTTCTGAACATTTAAATCTGCCCGTGGACTCCAGCTTGAAACAAACACATAATCAAAACATTTGCCTCCCCTAAAATAGCCAAACCTTCAGACTCAGTATCCTCAACTCATCAGACCTGGAAGTATGCCAGTGCATACTTCCACTGCCAAAGTATGCCAATTTACCCCCAGTCACCCCCACCCAGACCTCTGCACCCCAACGATGACTGGGGTCCTGCCTGGCAGTTTAGCATTATAAGAAAAGAGGAGTAAAGTTCCTCTTTTAACCAAAAATGAAAGTTTCCTCTCCGGACAAATAGTCCTGAATCCCCTCCAGAGTCCAAAGCTGAGAGAGTTACACCACCCCCAGCTTTCCATTCTCAGAAAAGAAAATGGCCCCGAAAGGACAGGACGGGCGCAATAGGACTGGAAAAAGGACCTAGCTTCCCCTCTCATCCACAGCAGAGGCTGGAGGAAGGAAGGGGAGGAGAAGGGGGGACGTCCCGGTTTCCCCCTCCCAAGCAACTGGGGCCACCCTGAGGGCGGGCAGAGGGCCTGGCTGGGGGAGGAGGGAGCTGGATTCATAAACAAACCCGCCTGGGCCACGAGGTACCCAGAGGAATGGGGTGGGGTTTGCGGGCCTCCCGGCCCAGCCCGGAGCTGGAGGTCGGCTTGAGCTGGGCTGGGCCTCTCCACCCCCAGTTTCCGGAGAGGGGTGGACCCTCTGGCTCTCCCCTACCACAAACCCCTCCTTCCTCCTTCGCCCTCCCTCCCTGGAGCCCAGAAGCCCGCTGAAGTTCGAAGAGGCAGAGGCGTGACACCTAACTTCTCGTCTCTTCTTCCGGAAGTTTGCACTCTCCCCAGGGCTATTGCGTGGTTCCTTTGGGGACAAGGCTCAGGAACACCGTGTCCATTCCTTCCTGAAGTGGCCAGGGAGATGCTGGAGAGGGAAAGGTGGGAGAGGGCAGGAGCTTCTCGGACTTTTGCCTCCAAGAGGGGTTTTCCCACCACTGCCCTGGTGCTCAGGCACAGTTGAGAGGTAATCTTTACCCAGGCCTGCCTTCCTTCTGCTCTCCCTCCCCCCGCGGGGGCTCAGACGGGCCTGGGCAAAGGTCCCTGGGAGCGTCCCAGAAAGAACTTGCCTTCAGTCACTCACAACAAAACTAGTGACTAACACCTGTACAGGGTATGGTTACTTCCTTCTTATCGATTAGGAAATACATTAAGGACTTGAGAAATATGTCCAACCAAGGTCCAAGACAGAATGAAACTCTGACAACAATTCTACTTCTCCAGCAAGTGTGATGCACTTACTACTAGTGGAATGTGAACATTTTTTTTATGTGCTCTTGTAATTAATCTTTTTCAAGATCTTATTTACTTGACGGAGAGAGAGAGCACAGGCAGAGGGAGCTGCAGGCAGAGGAAGAAGCAGGCCTCCTGCTGAGCAGCTAGCCTGATGTAGGGCTTGATCAACCACCCCGGGATCAGACCTGAGCCAAAGACCACCCCTTACCGACAAGAGGCGCCCCTCTTGTAATTAATTTTAGAAAGAAACAACTACATTACCAAACCTATCATTTCAGAGGGGTGTTGTTATGATAAAGAAAAAACTAATAGTATACTATGGAACAAGGGGAACCTGATAATGTTAAAAATTATGCTGGTGGAGTGGGAATGATTGAAGTCTGGGGAAATAAACTATACATTCGAGTTTCACTATTTAACATGCAGCTCTATCGAAGGAAGAATGGAAATTCTTCAGTGATGGTCTAGCTTAGATGGTACACAGACTTTCCTTCCAGTGCTGACATTCTAAAGTTTAAAAGCAATAAAAAGGTACTATAAGGCAGGAACTGGAAGCCAGAGAGCAAGTTAGGAAATTTTTTTTTTTAAAGATTTTATTTATTTGACAGAGAAATGCAGCTAGAGAGGGAACACAAGCAGGGGGGGGAGTAAGAGAAGGAGAAGCAGGCTTCCCGCCGGAGCAGGGAGCCGGATGCAGGGCTGGATGCCCGGACTCTGGGATCATGACCTGAGCAGAAGGCAGTCGCTTAATGATGGAGCCACCCAGGCACCCTTAGAATACTTTCAAAAAGAATAACTGATGGAGGGGAGGGAAGCAGCTTCAGGGTAGATAAGCAAATAATAATAATAAAGGAATAACTGACGTAAAGGTGAATACTGGTAATTGTTAAGTCCAGATGATAGTTCTATCAGATTCATTTTCGCCTCCCTTCTGATTTAAATCACTTTAAAATAATATAAAGAATTAACATTTTTTAAAATTGAATACTCATAATAGTTAAAATGCCCATTGGGTGCTTTCTCCCTTTGCATCCCCAGTATCAGACCCATGGCCTCCTTTTCTTTCTGCTGGAGTACATGTCTTCTCGCCTGTTCTCTTTTTCTCTGGCCACGTCAGCTTATGGCCCAGTGCCAAAGACATGCCACCTCTTGCCACACAGCTCAAGATTTGGTGGTTTAGAGGAAGTAGAAGTCTGAGGCTTCTTTCACAGAGCCTTTTTAGAATCAGTTTCTGGGTGGCGGTAGCCGACTTGGGGGGAGACAATCTCCCCCACCACTGAAGCCACACATTTCTCAACCAGCCAGGAAAGGGCTCGGAAAATTGGGCAATCGCCCCTGGGGCAGCCTTCTGACCAAGGCTGAGGAGGGAGACAGTAGGCGGGGGAGCTTCCTGCCTCTGAACCTGTGTGATTTTTTTTTAATCTCCCATGGTTCCATCACTCCCTACCCACCCCAGACCACAGACAGTCTCTCCTCTCTCCTGTGCATTTTCATTCAGTGTCAAACATTCCCTTTGCAAGAGATGGGGCCAGACTCTGCAGGAGATGAACAAGACATGGTCCTCCTACAAGGAACTCATGGCTTAGTAGAGACCAACTCATGCACAGCTAATTATAATATTGTGTGTTAGTGAAATGAAGGAAATATATATACAAGCAGCGATCCCTTTTTAAGGGGCGTGGTGCCCAGGTTTCTCCCCAACAAACTTCTGTCTTCTGACTCCTGCCCATTCCCCTCATAGCAGTAATCAGCCAGCAACTGTGCCAGTCCTGTCAATAAATATCTGTCAGTTTCACCCCATCCTCTTTCTCCGTATCCCTAGTCATTTCCTTATTATTATTATCATCGCTGCCTTATTAGGCGTCTCCACCCACTGCCTAATTGGTGTGGTTACTGTAGAGAATGGATTCCTTTTCTCCAGATTGATCTTCAAAATGGGCTCCATGGCCCCCAGGGAGTCTTATCAAGAAAGAGCTCAATATCTGGTGCAAGTGGAATTGAACCTTTCCAGGCCCTACCTTTATTATTATTTACTTGGGAGAGAGAGTATGGGGGCCAGGTGGAGAAGTTAACTCCCCGCTGAGCAGGGAACCCTAGACTCCGGAGTTCAATCCCAGGATCCCAGGGTCATGTTCCTAGCCAAAGGCAGATGCTTAACCACTTAACCAGCAGGCACACCTCTTGGCCCTACCTTTCATCTGGAGATGTAGGTAAGCTCCAGCCACGTCCACTCAGCTATATAACCTTCACAAAACAGGCCAAGTGGTTTCCCCAGCAACATCCCACTGATGCACACATAGCCATGTGCCTGGACTGCCCTTCCCCCATAGTTGTTCAGGACCTCACAGGTCCCCAGGCGCCCAGGCATCAGACTCTTGATTTCAGCTCAGGTCCTGATCTCAAGAGATAGAGCCCCAAGTTGGGCTCTGCACTCAGTGGGGAGTTTGCTTCTCTCCCTCTCCCTCTGGCCTTGCCCCACTCCCTCGCATGTGCTTTCACTCTCTCAAATAAATAAATAAATCTTAAAAAACAAAACAAAACCATAGAATAGCTGAGGTATGGCCAGAATCCCAGCCCTCAATAAGCACTCGATACATATTATCAGTGTAGATTCCCAGAAGTAGAATTGGTAGAATTGTCGGGTCAAGATTATGTACACAGAAAATTTTGAGATGCTGCCAAATATCTTCCCGAAATATTCCCAGTTACATTCATACCTGCACTGTGAAGGTAATCATTCCCCAAATACTCACCAATTTAAAAAATTGTCAATGTGGTAATTCTATAATTGAAGTTTTTTCCTGATTTACCAAAATTTATAAGGGCAAATGTCTTTTCTGTTTTTGTCCATTTGTATTTTTTTCTCCCCTTTCATTTGCTTTGTCCGTTTTTCTACTGAAATGTTTGACTTAAAGGTGTTCTTTATGTGTATTAGATATCAATTCTTTGTTAAAATCTGCTTGCAACGAGGAGGGATGCCTGGCTGGCTCGTGACTCAAAAAAAAAAAAAAAAAGAACAAGAAGAAGAGCATGTGACTCTTGATCTCTCTTGATCTCAGGTTTTCAGTTCAAGTCCCATATATATATATAGCTCATACAAATGTCCGTGAAGGGTGCCTGGGTGGCTCAGTGGGTTGTTGGAGCCTCTGCTTTCGGGCTCAGGTCCTGATCTCAGGATCCTGGGATGGAGGCCCACATCGGGCTGGGCTCTGTGCTCAGCAGGGAACCTGCTTCCTCCTCTCCCTCTGCCTGCCTCTCTGCCTACTTGTGATCTCTCTCTCTGTCAAATAAATAAATAAAATCTTTAAAAAAAATGTCGGTGAAGCATGACTCTTAATCTCTCTTGATTTCAAGTTTTCAGTTCAAATCCCACATTGGGTGTAGAGATTACTTAAAATAAAATCAGGGGCGCCTTGGTGGCTCAGTCATTAAGCATAGGCTTTTGGCTCAGGTCATGATCCCAGAGTCCTGGGCTGGAGCCCCACATCGGACTCCCTGCTCAGTGGGAAGCCTGCTTCTCCCTTTCTCACTCCCCTTGTTTGTGTTCCCTCTCTAGCTGTGTTTCTGTCAAATAAATATATAAAATCTAAAAAATAAATAAATAATAAAATAAAATCTTGGAAAAAAATCCATTTGCAAGGACGTGGGTGTAGCTAGAGAGCATAAGGCTAAGTGGAATAAGTCAGAGAAAGACAAATACCATATGATTTCATTCACAGGTGGAATTTAAGAAACAAAACAAGGGGCTCCTGGGTGGCTCAGTCATTAAGTGTCTGCCTTTCAGCTCAGGTCATGGTGCTGGAGTCCCTGCATGGAGCCCGGCGTGGAGCTCCCTGCTGGGCAGGAAGGAAGCCTGCTTCTCCCTCTCTCACTCCCCCTGCTTGTGTTCCCTCTCTATCTGTGTTTCTCTCTGTCAAATAAATAAATAAAATCTTAAAAAAAAAAAAAAAGAAAGAAACAAAACTAATGAGGCAAAGGGGGAAAAGAAAAGAGAGACAAATAAAAAAACCCAGACTCTTAATTCTAGAGAACAAACATGGTTACCAGATGGGAGGGAGTTGGGTAGGGGGACAAGTGAATTAGGGGTTGGGGATTAACCAGTGTACTTGCTGTAATGAGCACCAGGTGATGTGTGGAATTGTTGAATCACTATATTGTACACCTGAAACTAATATAACACTGTACATTAATAAAGGAACTAAAAACTTAAGAAACCAGAAAAATTCTTTGTTAAAATATGTCACATATTTTTTCCCTATCAATTATCTTTTGTTCTGTTTTGGTTTTTGAGATGAAATCAACTTCAGTGAGGTATAATTTTTATATACTAAAATGCACCCATTTGAAATATATATTTTGGTAAGTTTAGATAGATGATAATACCCATGTGATCATCACTATAATCAGGATATAGAACATTGCTCTAAAAGGTTCCCTGTGCCCCACTGTTCCAATCCCTGCCAACACTCCCCCACCTCAATCCACAAACAGCCAATGATGTGCCTTCTGATTAGATGTCATTCTAGATTTGATTCTAGGGAAAAAAAAATTAGATTTGTCTTTTGTCTTTTCTAGAGTTTCACAGGAATAGGCTTGTACAGTAAGCACTTTTTTTTTTTCACTCTAGCTTCTTTCACTCAACATAATGGTTTTGAGAGTCTTACATATTGTTGGATATATGAATAGCTTCTTCCCTAGTATTACTTCATAGTATTACATTATATGAATATATCTACAATTTGTTCATCCATTCATTTTTTAAATCTTTAAATTTTTGTTTATTTTTTTAAAATATTTACTTATTTTTTGTCAGAGAAAGAGAGAGCATGAATGGGGGGACCGCGGCTGGCAGAGGGAGAAGCAGGCTCCCTGATGAGCAGGGAGCCTGATGGGGGGACTCAGTCCCATGACTCTGGGATCATGACCTGAGCAGAAGGCAGATGCTTAACCAACTGAGCCACACCTTTCCACTTTTTTTTTTTAAGGTTTATTTTGGGGAGCCTGGGTGGCTCAGTTGGTTAAGTGTTTACCTTTGGCTCAGGTCATGATCCCAGGGTCCTGAGATCAAGTGCCCTGTCAGGCTCCCTGCTCAGTGGGGAGTCTGCTTCTCTCTCTCCCTCTGCTCCTCCCCAGACCCCATTTGTCTCTCTCTCACTCTCTCTCAGACAAATAAATAAATAAAATATTAAAAAATAAAAATAAAAAGATTTATTTATGGGGCGCCTGGGTGGCTCAGTCGGTTACATGTCTGCCTTTGGCTCAAGTCATGATCCTCGGGATCCTGGTCTTCAGCCCCACATCAGGTTCCCTGCCCAGCAGGATGTCTCCTTCTCCCTCTGCCCCTCCCCCCAATCATGCTCTCTCTCCAAAATAAATAAAATCTTTAAAAATAAATAAATAGGGGCGCCTGGGTGGCTCAGTCATTGAGCGTCTGTCTTCGGCTCAGGTCCTGGTCACGAAGTTCCGGGATCGAGCCCCGCATTGAGCTCCCTGCTTGATGGGAGGCCTGCTTTTCCCTCTCCTACTCCTCTTGCTGGTGTTCCACTCTAGCTGTGTTTCTCTGTCAAGTATATAAATAAAATCTTAAAAATAAAAATAAATAAATAAATAAATAAATAAATAGTCTTTGTGCCCAGCGTGGGGCTTGAACTTACAATGCTGGAGATCAAGAGTCGCAGGTTCCAGGAACTGAGCCAGGCAATCACCCCGCACCCACTCTTCTTTTTTTTTTTTTTTTTTAAGATTTTATTTATTTATTTGACAGAGAGAAACACAGCTAGAGAGGGAACACAAGCAGAGGAACTGAGAGAGGGAGAAGCAGGCCTCCCGCAGAGCAGGAAGCCTGATGTGGGGCTCAATCCAGGGTCTCCAGGATCATGACCTGAGCTGAAAGCAGTCGCTTAACCAACTGAGCCACCCAGGCACCCCATCTTCTTTTGATGGCTGTTTGGGGTATTTCTAATATTTTGATTTTATGAATAAAGCCTCTGTGAATGCTATGTAAGTGTCTGTGTGGGTATGTTTTTATTTCTCTTGGATAAATACCTAGGATTGGAATGGCTGGGTCTTGTGGTAAATATATGTTTAACTTTATGAGAAACTGCCAAGCTGTTTTCCAAAGCTGCTGTATTATTTTACACCTCTATTATTTATTTGTTTATTTGACTGAGAGGGAGGGCACAAGCAGGGGGAGCAGCGGAGGGAGAAGGAGATGCAGGCTCACCACCGAGCAGAGAGCCCAACGTGGGGCTTGATCCCATGACCTGAGCCAAAGGCAGATACTTAATGACTGAGCCACCCATGTGCCCTATTTTACACCTTTAAATATACGTAAATGGGCGCCTGGGTGGCTCAGTGAGTTAAGCCTCTGCCTTTGAGGCCAATGTGGGGCTCGATCCTGGGACTCCAAAGGCAGACGCTTAACGAATAAACCACCCAGGCACCCCAATAAAATTTTTAACAGATCAAATTTGTTTCTCTTTTTTGTACACTGAGTTAGGTCTCGTTTATCTTCATATCTCCAGCACCTGGACCTATATTGGGCACAAAACAGCCTCCCAATAAGTGATTACTGAATGACCCAACACCAGTAAAGAATTCTGCTATCCCTAGAAATTGGTAAATAGGCTCATATTCCAATCATTTACGTAACACAAGCAAGTCACAGGTGATAGATTTACCATGGGTAAAAGACCCCAAAGTATTATTCGCAAAGGAGGGGCCCATGAGATTTGGAAGCACCCAAATCCAGTCTATGCTGCACAGAACACAGCGACCAGATCCTTCTTTAAAAGCTCTCATCTTGGGGCGCCTGGGTGGCTCAGTTGGTTGAGCGACTGCCTTCGGCTCAGGTCATGATCCTGGAGACCCGGGCTCCCTCTCGGCGGCGGGAAACCTGCTTCTCCCTCTCTCGCTCCCCCTGCTTGTGTTCCCTCTCTGGCTGTGTTTCTCTCTGTCAAATAAATAAAATCTTAAAAAAAAAAAAAAAAAAAAAGCTCTCATCTGTTTTGCAGCCTGGCTGACTCAGTCAGAGGAGCATGCAAATCTTGGTCTCAGAGTTGTGAGTTTGAGGCCTCGTCCGTGTAGAGATCACTTAAAAAAAAAGAGAGAGAGTTTTAAAACTCTCATCTGTTTGTATTACAGTCGCCTGCTAAAGTCTTTTCAAGGCTTTCCAGAACCCTGGGGATAAAGTGCTCCAACCTGAATTGGCCTACAAGGCTCTGAGTCATCTGGTCTTCAAGTTTGGCCACAGTCTCCTCCTCCCTGTCTATACCTGTTCTTCCAATGCGCCATGATCTACCTCAAGCCACGGTCTTTTTGCCTGGAACCTCTCTGTGTCCCTCCACCCCCACCTAACTTCCATTCATCCTTCTGGACCCAGTCTAACTCTCATCTCCTCGGGGAATCCTTCCTTTCCCCAACTCTTGAAAGAGCCTTAGGTCCCCTAGAACCCTGTAAATTACTCACTCAACTTTGTTTCCCTAAAAGATAGCAAGCTCCTCAGGAGCAAAGACTACTGCTCTTACTTGCCTCAGTTTCCACTGACTGCTAGAGCGCCTGGCTCATAATAGACAGTTGGTAAAAGTTGAATGGATGAAAGAATCAAAGATAAGCCAGGACCAAGAGGACTAGTAGGATTCATTAAGAACTTGACTTCAGGGGCGCCTGGGTGCCATGTGCCACAGTTGGTTAAGCATCTGACCCTTGGTTTCGGCTCAGGTCGTGATCTCAGAGTCGTGGGATTAAGTGTCGTGTGGGGTTCTGTGTTCAGAGGGGAATCTGCTTGAAGATCTCCCTCTGCCCCCATTCTCTCTCAATCAAATAAATAAATCTTTTTTTTTCTTTTTAGGACTTCATTTATTTATGACAGAGAGAGATGGCAAGAGAAGGAACACAAGCAAGGGAGCTGGAGAGGGAGAAGCAGGCTCCTCACTGAGCAGGGAGCCCAATATGGGGCTCGATCACAGGACTCTGGGATCATGACCTGAGCCAAAGGCAAATGCTTAACAATGAACCACCCAGGTGCCCCTAAATAAATAAATCTTAAAAAAAAAAAAAAGCAAAAAACTCTGAACTTTATCTTGGGGTAAGGGGAACCGCTAAAAGATTGGAAGCAGGGTCACCTGGGTGGCTCAGTCGCTAAGTGCCTGCTTCTCCCTCTCTCACTCCCCCTGCTTGTGTTCCCTCTCTGGCTGTGTTTCTCTCTGTCAGATAAATAAATAAAATATTTAATAAAAAAGGATTGGAAGCAGAAGAGTGAAATACGAAAGTCTCAATCCCACTAGACTGTGATGAACTGTTCAGATAATTTGAAAATAGAAATTGCACAGTGATAGAGAGAACACATAAAGGGGCCTTAGTCCAGCCTGTGAACCGAGTAGGCAATCATGATTGTTAATGTACCTAAGGATTTTTTTTGATTTCTAATTTTAGTTTTATTTTATTTTATTTATGAGAGAGAGAGAGAGAGAGAGAGAGACAAAGAGCACAAGTGGGGCTGAGGGGGTAGAGGGAGAAGCAGACTCCTGGCCCAGGGAACAGGGAGCTCAATTCTGAGACTCCAAGATCATGACCTGAAGGCAGTCACTTAACCCACTGAACCACCCAGGCATCCCCCCCTTTTTTTAGGATTATATTTTGTCTTTATTTTTATTTTATTTTAAAGATTTTATTTATTTATTTGATAGAGAGATCACAAGTAGGCAGGCAGAGAGAGAGGGAGAAGCAGGCTCCCTGCTGAGCAGAGAGCCTGATGTGGGCCTAGATCCCAGGACCCTGAGATCATGACCTGAGCTGAAGGCAGAGGCTTAACCCTCTGAGCCACCCAGGCTCCCCATTTTTTTTGTTTTTAAATAAAAGTTTGGCCACTTCACTTCCCTGTTCCACAGCCTTCAATAACTCCTCTTTCCTTGGGATAAAGCACAAACTTCTTCAGATGATGACAAAGGAATCAAGTCATTTCACATCTCTATGTGTCTCTTTCTTTCGTAAGAAGACTTAAGGATAGTGCCTAGTCCATTAAGCACTTGTAAAGACCAACTGAGTTGACACACGGGAGGTGCCGCTGTAGCTTGTAAAGAATAGAGAAATGTTGGTTTTTTTTTTGTTTTGTTTTGTTTTTTTTTTTTTAAAGATTTTATTTATTTGACAGAGAGAAGCACAGCCAGAGAGGGAACACAAGCAGGGGGAGTGAGAGAGGGAGAAGCAGGCTTCCTGCCAAGGAGGGAGCCTGACGTGGGGCTTGATCCCGGGTCTCCAGGATCATGACCTGAGCCGAAGGCAGTGGCCCAACCAACTGAGCCACCCAGGCGCCCCAAGAGAAATGTTGGTTTTATTAATAGATTGTCTCTTAATATGTTTCTTCCACTCAGAGGTAGGCTTCACATTTATTTTAGCCATTCTTGAGTAGAATGGTAGGGAGTGGGCCGCCCACTCATTGGATAGCACCCAGATGGGATGTTAATACAGTGAGGGAAAAAGTACCACTAGTAAGAAGGCTGGAGGCAGGGAGATCAGGTTAACAAGGCTTAGCGTAGGGCATTTGGGTCCCTACCCTTTCTTCTATCCAGTTTCTATAGGCATATGAGAATAAAGATCAGGCTTTTTTTTTTTTTTTTTTTAAGATTTTATTTTTAAGTAATCTCTACACCTAACATGGGCTTCAACTCACAATCCTGAGATCAAAAGTCACACGCTTAGGGTGCCTGGGTGGCTCAGTCGTTAAGAGTTTGCCTTCAGTTTGGATCATGATCCCAGAGTCCCCGGATAGAGCCCTGCATCGGGCTCCCAACTTGGTGGGAAGCCTCCTTCTCCCTCTCCCACTCTCCCTGCTTGTGTTCCCTCTCCTGCTGTGTATTTGTCCATCAAATAAATTAATAAAATCTTGAAAAAAAGTTTGCATGCTCTACCAACTGAGTCAGCCAGGCACCCCAAAGATCAGGCTTTTACAGTTTTCATTTGTCTTTGTTATCTCTTACAACTTTTGAAAGAAAGTCATAGTGGGTTCTCACTGAATGTATGTTGATTGGTAAAGAGAACCTGCACTATGCCAGCCTCAAACATGAGAAGTTAGCCTTGTCCTTGTCCCTGTTGCTGGTGAATTAGGGGTACACATCCATGCTCCCCAGAGTTGTCTGTCGACTCCTCCCTGTTCACCTTCCTCCAACCCTCCCAACTTAATCACCTCTCCTCCTTCTCCTAAGTATCTTCTATTTATCCTTCAAATTCCAACAATAGAATCTACTAGATTGCATACTTCTTGTTAAAGGCTGCATGGGACACTTCTTTTTTTTTTCCTAAAGATTTTATTTATGTATTTGACAGAGAGAGATCACAAGTAGGCAGAGAGAGAGGAGGAAGCGGGCTCCCCGCCCAGCAGAGAGCCGGATGCGGGCTTCAATCCCAGGACCCTGCGATCATGACCTGAGCGGAAGGCAGAGGCTATAACCCACCTGAGCAGAAGGCAGAGGCTTTAACCCACTGAGCCCCCTACGCGCCCTGCATGGGACACTTCTAGCATACACCTGGTGTACATTAGATGCTTAGGAAATATCTGTGAAAGGCAGGCAGGCAGGTGGGTGGGACAGGAAATAGACTCTTGCTGGATGCTGGCCTAGAAGTCAGGATATCCTTGGACCTTTGACAAGTGCCTTGTCCTCTCTGAGCCAAGACTTGGGGAAGGGACAGAATCATTATCATAAGCTTCTGAGACTTCTTCCCCTGCCCCCCACAGCCCTCACCTCAGCGTTGATAGCTCTGCAATGGCCTCCAGCAAAAATGTGCCAACCTTCCTCCTCCAAGAAGCCCGGGAAGAGTACTAGGTGGAGTTGCTGAGCAGCTCACTCCTGCCACCTGGTGGTTTCAAGGAGCCACACTCAATTTTCCTTACAGATCTCAGAAAGGTCTTGCCTGAAAAAGTCTAGAAGCTTTGCACACTGCCCTTTCCTCCAGGGGTCTTTCTTTCTCTGGAATCCCTTCCACTTCGCAGCACACATCAACATTCCCGCTATTCCAACACACAGAACTGAGCTGGATGAAGTTAAAACCTTCGGAAGTTAAGGGCTTCAAGACAGAAACAATACTAAAAGTAAAGTAAGTACAGGTAAGGATGTACCACAAAATTCTGATTTCTTTTACAATGACTACTTTAATGCTTTTATTTTTTTTAAATATGAAATACAGGGACGCCTGGTTGGCTCAGTTGGTTAAGTGACTGCCTTCGGCTCAGGTCATGATCCCAGGGACCCGGGATCGAGTCCCATACCGGGCTCCCTGCTCGGTGGGAGGCCTGCTTCTCCCTCTCTCACTCCCCCTGCTTTGTTCCCTCTCTGGCTGTGTTTCTCTCTGTCAAATAAATAAATAAATAAAAATATATGAAATACAAATTCTTTTTCTCAAAATTTCTGTTTGCTTTAGTACTCCTGCTTTGCTGTCCCATGCACTAAGCACTAAGGTACCTCTGGGTAGCACACCATGGACTCTATTTTGGAAGAGAGACTCTTCCTAACTTCAGCTATGGGCTACTTGAGGGCAAATATGGTTATTTTATAAGAGTTAGCCTGTCAGGGCACCTGGCTGGCTCAGTAGATAGAGTAACATGACTCTTGATCCTAGGGACTATGAATTCGAGCCCCAATTTAGGTGTAAAGTTTACACAAAAGTAAAATCTTTAGGGGTCCCTGGTTGGTTGAGCATCTGCCTTGGGCTCCCATCACAATCCCGGGGTTCTGGGATTGAGCCCCCTCTCAGGGTTCCCCCACTCAGTGGGGAGTCTGCTTCTTGCTCTCCCTCTGCCCCTCCCCACTGCTTGTGCTCTCTCTCTCTAATGAATAAATAAAAAAAAAATCTTAAAAAAAATAAAATCTTCAGCACCTGGGTGGCTCAGTGGGTTAAAGCCTCTGCCTTCAGCTCAGGCCATGATCTCAGGGTCCTGGGATTGAGGCCCACATTGGGCTCTCTGCTCAGCAGGGACCCTGTTTCCTCTGCTCTCTCTGCCTGCCTCTCTGCCTACTTGTGATCTCTCTCTCTGTCAAATAAATAAATGAAATCTTTTTTTTAAATTTAAAAAAATAAGCTTTTCTTTTTAATACTTTATTAATTGAAAGAGATGGGGCACCTGAGTGGCTCAGTTGGTTAAGCAATTGCCTTCGGCTCAGGTCATGTTCCTGGAGATCCGGAATCGAGCCCCACATCGGGCTTCCTGCTCAGCGGCAAGCCGCTTCTCCCTCTCTCACTCCCCCTGCTTGTGTTCCCCTTCTCGCTGTGTTTCTGTCAAGTAAATAAATAAAATCTTTAAAAAAAAAAAAGGAGAGAGAGAGTGAGTGAGAGTATGAGAGGGGAGAAAGTCAGAGGAAGAAGCACACTCCCCAGGGAGCTAGGAGCTGGATGCAGGACTCGATCCCAGGACTCCAGGATCATGACCTGAGCTGAAGGCAGTGGCTTAACCAACTGAGCCATCCAGACAGCCCAAAAATTAAGCCTTTCTGCAGGTACTACAGCAGGAAGTCACAGGCTAAATAGAAAGATGGAAGGGGTGCCTGGGTGGCTCAGTCGTTGGGCGTCTGCCTTCAGCTCAGGTCATGATCCTGGAGTCCTGGGACTGAGCCCCACATCAAGCCCCACATTGAGCCCCACACCAGGCTCCCTGCTCAGTGAGAAGCCTGCTTCTCTCTCTCTCACTCCCCCTGCTTGTGTTCCTTCTCTAGCTGGGTCTCTGTCAAATAATTTTTAAAATATTAAAAAAAAAAGAAAGATGGAAGATGATGGTTACTTTGAATAAAGGACTTCCATGGGACACATGGGTGACTCAATGGGTTAAAAGTCTGTCTGCCTTCAGCACAGGTCATGACCCCAGGATCCTGGGATCAATCTGATTCCTTGCTCAGCAGGAGAGCATGCTTCTCCTTCTGCCTGCCACTCCCCCTGCTGTGCTCTCTCTCTCCCTGACAAATAAATAAATAAAATGGTTAAAAAAATAAAGGACTTCCAGCTAGTTAGAGAAGGAAATCTTCAAGTGGGTGAATAAAGATGGCTTGAGTTATCCCCTTACCTTACCAGGTGGGCTTCAGAAAGAGGAGGCTATGCTTTCTGACTAGGTGACAAGACCAAAGAAAGAGCACAGTGACTTTTGGTAAGGCTGGTTAGCTTTGGTTCTTTTTACGATTACTGTTATTATTTTTAAAGATTTTATTTATTTATTTGACAGAGAGAGAGATCACAAGTAGGCAGAGAAGCAGGCAGAGAGAGAGGAGGAAGTAGGCTTCTCACTAAGCAGAGAGCCCGATGCGGGCCTCGATCCCAGGACCCTGAGATCAGGACCAGAGCCGAAGGCAGAGGCTTTAACCCACTGAGCCACCCAGGTGCCCTCTTCTTACGATTATTATCAGATTTCTTTATTGCTCTATAGTGACCTTGTATCCTAAATTTTCCAGAACTTTACGATTTCAAATATTTTTTCTTGGGGCACCTAGTTGTTTCAGTCAGTAGAGCATGAGACTCTTGATCTCGGGGTCATGAGTTTGAGCACCATGTTGGGTGTGGAGCCTACTTAAAAAGAAATTAAGACATACATAAAAAGAACCAAATATTTCTCCTAAACCAGTGAAATGTTCCAGAAAAAGAGCAGACTACTCCACCTTCAGTTTTTCCAAGGTTCTGTCCCATATTGTAGCCATGCTCAAATCTGTACTCTTCCCAGCAAAAGACAAACATTCCAGTTTTCTAGATGTAAGACAAGATCCCTGAAAAAGAAAGAAAGGAGGAAAGAAAAAAGAAAGAAAAAGCAAGCAAGAAAGCACACGCCTGGGTGGCTCAGTGGGTTAAACCTGTGCCTTCAGCTCAGATCATGATCTCACGGTCCTGGGATCGAGACCCACATTGGGCTCTGTTCAGCAGGGAGCCTGCTTCCTTCTCTCTCTCTGCCTGCCTCTCTGCCTACTTGTGATCTCTCTCTGTGTCAAATAAATAAAATCTTGAAAAAAAAAAAAAAGAAGAAAGGAAGAAAAAGAAAAGAATTAGGTCTCTGTGCTAGAAAGACATTGGGCAGAAGAGGATAAAACCAAAGAATGAGCTGAACACAAGGCAAAACACCCACATTCTTCTTTTCACCATCCTTCTGAGATAGAAGGGATCTGGGGCAATAGTGAAGAGTGGGCTGCCACCAGTGAGACCACGGGTCCCCAGATCCCCAGAGCTCCCTGGAGTTGCCTATTTTTGTCCTCTTTTTGTCCTTTGGCTGCCATGAATGAGCCCGCTGGACACCGTATGCTTTTTCTTTAAGAATAATTTGGCTAGAGCACTAGAAAGTGCTCTGAGGCCAGCACTAAGGGACAGCATCTCAGATTTCCTCTACCCTGGTCCCCAGGTTCTGGAAGAAAGGGGTCAGGCCTAAGAACCATCCAGAAGTGGAATGGAGCTGTAGGTGCTGTGTAGCAGGGCACAGGCAGCCTTAGGTGTGTCTGTCTGTCCCCTTACCCTCTGTTAGCTAAAGTCTCTCTGCTGTCCTACCCTCATATTCTTGGATTCTTAAGGTCTCCTTAGTGGGCAAGGAAAACCCAGTGCTTGAGGAGACTTTAGAGGGGTAAAGGACTATGTAGAGAGAGAGGGATCGCCTGGGTGTTTGTGGAATTATTGATGTGACTTTGGATGTCTCTCTCTAAAACCTGGCCCTGTGGTTCATGAAGTGTCGCCATGAGTGCCCATGGGTGTGCTACTGTGGCATGTGGTTGTGCCTTTGTGTGTCAGGGCAGGGGCTCCCTGTGGTGTGCATGGGTTGGGAGGGGGTGATGGTGAGAGCCTGGTTCCCTCTTCTCCTCCCCCATCCCTGCTCCCATCTGGCCTTGATCAGCCGGTCCCTGGGGAGAGAGTGGTGGTTTCGGATGCAGGAAAATGTTCCAGGAAGCGGCCACTGTGCGGGCCCTGCTCAGGCTCCCCGGGCGGAAATTGTTCCAGGAGGGAGGGGGAAGGGAGTGTCGAGATAGGATTAAGGGTGAGGGGTGGCTCCTGGCTCCCCTCTCCACAGGATAAAGCAGGATAAGCTGATGGGAAGCTCAGGTCAGCCAGGAACCTGGATATTGCTACTTAAATCATTTAATGCAGGAAAATTGAGAGCCAGCAAAAGAAGTTTCCTTTTCTTATCTGGTTCTCTTTCTAGTGAAGTTTAGGGATTGGGATCTGGGTGGCCCTTAGGTTCCTTTTCCGACCCTGCTAGCACGTACCCAAGCTGGGGACCAGGACACCTGGGTCTTGTTTGAAGGCTGTGTGGCTTGGTGGGGGACAGGGGAGGGGGGAGAGTCATAGGATTCAGCCCCCTCTTCTCCCCTGTGAGGGGGCTTTGAAGCTTGCATCCAGGACTGGGAGGGCTGCCTAATTGGGATAATGGAGGTTAATGGGGCGCCTGGAGGGGGTGGCCACGCTCCCAGATCAAAGAGACCGGCTCTTCCCAACCACCACAGCTGGAGGTCACAGCTGGAGGGGGAGGGGCAGGGGCTTCGGGCCAGCCAGCAGGGGGTGCTCTGGCCCCTGGATGCCCGTCTTCTCGACTCTGACCCCTTCTTCGCTGGGAACTACTTTTGCCTAGAGAGTGCTTGGGGGGGGAGGCGGGAGATAAGGAGACGGGGAACCCCAAGATTCAGACTCCTCTTTGCGTGGATGTCGGGGGGAGGCAGAGAGAGGCTGGCCAGCCCAGGGTCAACGGCATGTTAGCGCCGTCCGGACCTCTGGCACTGCAGGGTCCGGAGGGATCCAGGTCTCGAAAAATCCAGGGCTGGGGAGGCAGGGCTCCCTCCGTGGGTTCTGGTCGCCGAGAGAGGACGGGGCGGGGCAGCTGGGGGCGCTGGCTGGGGCGGAGGGGACAAGGACACCGGAGCGCCGCCGCCGCCTTCTCCCCCTCCCCCCGGTTGGCGCTCCCTCTCGGGCTCTAATCGGCGCGGCGGCCACAGCGGGCAGAGTCAGCGCCGCCAGTCTCCGGGACGCGACTCCCAGCAATTGTGGTCGGGACCGCAGATATGCAGCTGCCTCCAGCCCGGGCGCCCGGCCCGGCCGACCCCGCCCGCGCCCCGCCCCCCGGCTGGCCCGCCCCTCCGCCTCGCGGGGACACTGAGGCACGCCAAGGTGGCGACGGCCTCAGCGGCCCCGAACCCGGTCGGGGCTGGAGAGCCCTCTCCCCGCGTCCCCAGACCTCACGATCCGTCCGTCGGGGACCACCTATCCCCGCAGCGGCTGGAGCTAGGACCGAGACCCCCAGTCCCGCCTTCGCTTGACGGTTCACCTGGCCTCAAACCTCCACACGCGGAAAGGGTCTTGTAGTGCTTTGCGACCCGGAGGGGGCGCCCGACTATGGGCGTGTGGGGAGGAGGAGGTGGCTGAGTCCCAAGGATTCTCCTTAACCCGGGCCGTGGAAAAAGGAAGGATGGGGAAGGGTGGCCTAAGCTGACTCTGAATTTACAGGGAGTTCTTTCGTAGGGGAGGAGAAGGGCAGGAATGGGTGTAAGAGGGGAAAGGACTTAGTTAAGGAGGGATTAGGGCAGTGTGTGGCGGGGGCGGGGGTCAGGGGAATCCTCCTAGGAGGCTGGAGGCCGGGTCCTCAGACATAGCATGGAGCCTTCATTCCGCTGACAGACGGGATCCAGGGACTGTCAAGGGCCATTCTCAGAACTGAATAGGTATGTCTAGAATGCCTGTGCGTCCGGGGTGCAGAGGCACACACAAACCCACAGATCAAGGGAACTCATTCTTTTTGTTTTGTTTTGTTTTAAGATTTTTTATTTGACAGAGAAACACAGCCAGAGAGGGAACACAAGCAGGGGGAGTGAGAGAGGGAGAAGCAGGCCTCCCACCGAGCAGGGGGCCCAATGTGGGACTCAATCCCAGGTCTCCGGGATCATGACCTGAGCCAAAGGCAGTCGTTCAATCAACTGAGCCACCCAGGCGCCCTAGGAAGTCATTCTTGACTGCTGCCCACACACCCCCAAACTTCTCGCATCCAAGCAGCCTCCATCGCCTTCTCAGTATCACCTTTCCCTTTACTTCTAGGCAACCCTCTGCCTCTCCAGGCCACATCTCACCTTTTGCTTGGGCAGCTGCAGCATACTACTCTCCTTTCTTCTTCTTTTTTTTTTTTTTTTTTTACTCTCCTTTCTTCTAATATTGCTTTCCTCCAAACTCTGACAATACTCACAAGCACCATTTATGCAACGACTACTAAGTGCCAGACACTGCGGTAAGAGTTCCACATGTATTAGTCCTAATCCTTGCAACAACCCTGGGAGGTTTCTGTATTATGTTTCCCCATTCTAAAGAAGAATCTACGGCATCAAAGGTTATATTGCCTGGCCAAGCTTACACCATAGTAAACGACTGATTTACCCAGAACTGCCTGGCTCTAAGCCCTTATTCCCATCTACTCTCTGCTGCTGGGACTATCTTTCTTTCTTTTTTTTTTTTTTTTAAAGATTTTATTTATTTATTTGACAGAGAGAAACACAGCTAGAGAGGGAACACAAGCAGAGGGACTGAGAGAGGGAGAAGCAGGCTTCCCGCCGAAGCAGGGAGCCCGATGTGGGGCTCGATCCCGGGTCTCCGGGATCATGACCTGAGCCGAAGGCAGTCGCTTAACCAACTGAGCCACCCAGGTGCCCCTGGGACTATCTTTCTAATATAGGAATATTCTCATATGTTGTCCTTAGGATCAGGTTCAGATTCTTAGCATAACTGATTAGACCTTCTCCACCAGTCTCCACTCCTCGCTCAGTCACACTCAACTTTGAGCATTTCAAAAGTATCATTAATCTCTCATACCTCTGGGCCTTTGCATACACCCTGCTCCCTGCTTATGAATATCTTTCCTCTCTTCACCTGGCTAACTTCAGTTTCTTTACCTAGTCACTGCTTCTTCCAGGAAGCCTTCCTTGATTCCCCAAACACTGGATTGGATTTACTCTTTGGTCTTGGGTAACATCTAGTAATTACTGTCTCTAGATACTTCCCGCTCTTTATGTTAGTTGCTGGTTTGTGAGGCAAAGGGTTAGGTCTGTTGTTCATAGTTGTGTGCCTAAGTCTAGCTCATTGTGCTAGCCTAGCTCACTGAGCATTTGTTGAATGAAAGAATGTTTTCTTCGGGTCCAGTCTACATCTCAAAAAAACTGTTTCCAAGAATAGGAGCAGGTCAGAGAAAATGAGGGAAATGTGTGTCCAAGGTTTTGAAGAACCACTCCCTTGGGTTGTTCACTCCTAAGGATAGAAGATGTGATCAGGGCTCACCCCAAGTTCTCTTTATTCAGACATTAAATATTTCATGTATCAGACTCCATTGTATATATTTTTACAAAGGGATACGACTGGAGTCTTAATTCAATGCTACCCATGTGAGATACCCATCCAGGCGGGTTCCCTTGTTCCAGGATCAGGTCTCAAGTCTTCCCTTTCCCTCCATTTTCCTCCTTTTTGTCCCCGCCATCCTTGCTCCTGCCCTTCTCATAGCACTTCTCTTTATTTGTTTGGTTTTTTTTTTTAATATTTAAAAAAGTTGTATTTATTCAAGTTATCTCTATCCCCAGCATGGGGCTCGAATTCAGGACCCCTATATCAAGGCTCTCAAGCTCTTCTGACTGAGCCAACCCGGTGTCCCAGCACGTCTCTTTCTGATTCTGATCAATCTCCACTGGAATTGCTGTATTATCTCAGGACTCAAGGGTCAACTAGGGAAGTCAAGGCTCAGAGCAGGGGGAGCCAGCAGTAACCCCTGGAGTCCTGCCTTGCAGCGTTGGTGCTGGAAAAAGGGTTGGGGAGACCCAGCAGAGAGTGAGAGAGTTGGGGTAGGCATTAACATGTAAATGTGTATACCTATGTGTTTTTTAAAGCAGGGGGAGTGAGAGAGGGAGAAGCAGGCTTCCTGCCACTCAGGGAGTCCGACTAAGGGGCTTGATCCCCGGAGACTCCAGGATCATGACCTGAGCTGAAGGCAGTCACTTAACCAACTGAGCCACCCAGGCGCCCCATGTTCTCAGCTTTGCCTCCCAGAATTGGATCCTCTTCTCCAAGTGCCCTGAGTCCAGGCTTGGAATGCTCCATCAAAGAACAGGGCAGTGGCCACATCCCGAAATCCTGAGTGGATCTTTCCCGAACCCAAGGAGCGAGTTTCCCTGGTCACCAGCTCCATTGCTTTTGGAAGGCCCTACCAGATCAGCGGCTGTCCCTAAGGCCTCTTATTTCCCTCCCTCTCCACCATCTCTTCCCTCTCCTGAGTCTCTCCTTTTGTCTTCCTGTTTCCCTGTTTCTGGGTGCCTTCTTTCCTGTCCTCTCTGTGTTCTCTGTCACTGGTGTCTCTCCTGGAGACTAGAGCTGGGCCTGGGTGCTTGGGGGCCGGGGTTGGGGTGGGGGATGGGTAGTGGCCAGACCAGGGGCCTGGGACATGAGCGCAACTTTCCAAGCTTCTCTTCCAGGCCCCTGTGGTTGGGGAGCTCCACAGAGGGAGGGATGAGTCAGCGGGCTGCAGAGCAGGGGGGGGTCTGGGTGAGGGTGGGGATGCCAGGGTTCCCCAGGGCCAGGGAGTTCGCTGGGGCATCCGGGTCTCTCAACTCTGGAGAATAGGGGGAGTAAAGGATCTTTGAGTCCCCCCAGAGGTAGGCTAGAAGTTCCTACACTGGCAGAAATTGCAGGCGGCAGTTCGTAGGACCTGCAGTGCCCTCCACACCATTTTCCCTAGATTCCTGTGGGAAAAGGGGTTCCTAAGTCCCCTCTGGGAGACTTCAGGGGCCTTTAGAGCTATATAGTTGTGATGCTAGATCCACGTACATGTGTGCGATGTCTGCCATATGTGTTAACGTGTGTACTGAGGGGCATCTGTGCGCCTCCCCGGTTGGGAGGATATTCTAGGGGACTGGGAGTCTTATCTGCATGCGTGCCTACTGCTGTGTGCGCTTTTGCAATCGCGGTTAGGCTCAGTACCTGGGTATAAACATCATTTCCACTGGATGTCTATAATATATAATCGGTGTGTGTCAGTGTGGGTGCCTGCAGACTGTTCAGCTGACCCTTGAGCAACATGGGTCTGAACTGTGTGGACCCCCTTGCACGCCCATTTTTTTTACAGTACAGTACAAAAATAAATTTTCCTTTTTTTAAAGATTTTATTTGTTTATTTGACAGAGACAGAGACAGCAAGAGAGGGAACACAAGCAGCAGGAGTCATAGAAGGAGAAGCAGGCCTCCTGAGGAGCAGGGAGCCTGATGCGGGGCTCAATCCCAGTACCCTGGGATCATGACCTGAGCTGAAGGCAGGCATGTCTCTTTCTCTTTTAAGTCCCACCCAGATGCCCCATATTACCCCATATTTTCTTCTTTTTTAAAAAATTTTAAAAAGATTTTATTTATTCATTTGACAGAGAAAGAGATCACAAGTAGGCAGAGAGGCAGGCAGAGAGAAAGGAGGAAGCAGGCTCCCTGCTGAGCAGAGAGCCCAATGTGGGCCTCGATTCTAGGACCCTGAGATCATGACCTGAGCCCTGGGATCATGACCTGAGCCAAAGACAAAGGCTTTAACCCACTGAGCCACCCAGGCGCCCCCTCTGATGATTTTCTTAATAGCATCTTTTCTCTACCGTACTTTATTATAAGAATATAGTATATAATGGAACGTACAAAACGTGTTAACCAACTATGTTATCAGTAAGGTTTCCGGTCAACAGTAGGGTATTAGTAGTTACATTTGGGGGGCATCAAAAGTTACATGCTGATCTTCAACTGTGAGGCAGTTGGCACCCCTAACCTTTGCATTATTCGAGGGTCAACATATATTCTTAATTCAGCGTGTGTGGTGTGTGCAAGTGTGTCTCTAAAAAGGTGTTACTTGTTAGGTATCTCCATTTTGGGGCCTCTATTGGCTGTTCGCAGGTGATTGTAGGGTAGCCAAACCTTCTACAAGAACAACAGGAAAGGGTTAGAAGTCCCTTTGGTGTAGGGCTGTCAGCGAGAGTCCAGCCTAGGAGGGTGGAAAGAGGGCAGTGGGTGTGGAAGGAGGCAGCTTCCCTGAGGGAGGGGGGTAGGGGGGGATAGAATCTTTCCACCCAGGCCAGTTTTCACTGTCTCTCCACCTCACCCCATCCCATCCCCCGACCTTTTCAAAAGATCCCAAACCATTAGAACTGAGGCAGGTTCCAGATTCAACCCCTCTAACCTAGGAATCCCACCCTGATCCTTCTAGGGGAGGGAGGGAAGGGAGCGGTCCCTGTGGTTCAACCCAGTCCTGGGGTTGAGAGATCAGAAAGGCACCATCCCACCCCTTCCTTCAGGGGCGTCCATCTCATAGCTCAGCATCTGGGTGGCCATGGGCGGAGGCTGAGGGGCCCCCAGGGTGGTGGGGGGTGGTGGATAGAAACCAGATGCCTAGGGGGTTTATACTGGAAGGACCAGAGCCGCAGCCTCTACCCGCCCCTGCCACATGGCGCCTCTGCCTGCGCTGCCCCACCCCCTGGGAGGCTGGGCTGAGGGAGGCCTGCAAGGGTGGAGGCAGGTCCTCGGTCAGGGCTCCCAGTTCCTGCCCCTAGGCCCTGGGGGCACTGGGAAGGGGATGTGGGGGTCTGGAGCTAGGAATACCAGGGTCTCAGCTGGGCAGTAGGACAATCTTTATTTATTTTTTTTTATATTTTTTTAAAAGATTTTATTTATTTGACAGAGAGAAACACAGCCAGAGAGGGAACACAAGCAGGGGGAGTGAGAGAGGGAGAAGCAGGCTTCCCGCCGAGCAGGGAGCCTGATGTGGGACTCGATCCCAGGTCTCCGGGATCATGCCCCGAGCCGAAGGCAGTCGCTTAACCAACTGAGCCACCCAGGCGCCCAAAGGACTATCTTTAAAAAGGGTGTGAAAGAAGGCAGAACTCTGGGTCCCAAGGGAGGCAGCTGGGGGGCTTCAGGCAACCTCTCTGCCTGGCTTTGGCACTGACCTTTGGGAGGGGGCTCTATGTCCAGGCACTAGCCTCTTGGGGGTAACATATCAGGGACCCTTGGCTCACATATTTCTGGGATCCTTGCTCCTTCCTTTTCCTCCCTAGCACTCCTGCTCCTTCCCAGGTAGGATGAGGGATAAGGCCCCCAAGGGAAGTAGAGAAGGTTGACCTTCTCTGCCCCCCACCTCCTCTCCCCAACCCTGCACCTCCATTTATCCTGCCTTGTTTTCTGTTCAGTCACTTCCTTTCTTCTCCAATCTAGGCTGAGATCCAATCCTTTCTCTCACCTGCCCCCTCTTCTCTATTCTGGAGTCTCAACTTTTCTCCTCTGCCTCAGTTGCCTGCTTGATCTAACTGATCTCAGGCTTTTCTGAGGGCTGTGTAGTTATCTCTCCAACGCTTCCCCTTCCTCCTAGCTTCTGAGTAGGGGACCCCAGAAATCCATCTGCCACCTCAGCCTCAGATGCCCCTACCAGGGGGAGACTGGGAGGTCACGGGGACACCCCACCACGGGCACTTCCTCTTGGGCAGACGGGTGGGGTGGCCCGTGTAATCATCCGACACAATTATGCGCTATTTATACTCCATCCCCGCCCCCCACCTGCCCGTCTGCTTAACCCTCTGCCTCCTCCAGACCTGGCCATGCCTCTGGCTATTTTCTCTGTCCCGTCCTTCCAAGCCATTGTCTCTATTTTGTTCCTCTGGGCCTGTTTTTCCTTCCCCCCACCCCAGATTTTTTTTAAAGCCAAGTAGCACCTGGTGTTCTGTTGCCTTCTTGTCTCTTTCTCTTTTAAGTCCCACAGCGTGTCTTCTGATTCTTTTAATTGTTTTATTTGTTCTGTGTTTCTCTGGGTCTTTCTGCCCCCCCCCTTCTTTTCGGTTTGCCAGCCAGACACCCTGGTTCCCTAACCCCTTCCCCAAATGCTGGGCCCACAAGATTTCCCTGGGGGAATTCACATCCTGGGGCTAGAGTCTAAATGCCTGGTCCTGAACTTTGATCCTGCCTGCTGGTTAAACTGTACTTAACCCTCTCAGGACCTCCAGGGTGCTCCTCCTTCCTCCCCACCCTTTCATCAATGAGAGCAAAAGTGGGCACACAAGGGGAGAAAGTGAAGGAACCGTGTTGGGAAGTGAGGGGAGCGGGGAAGGACAGGTCTCCTTTCCTCTGATGGACAGTACTAGGAAGGGCTGAGGGTTACGTTGGGGAATAGCTTGCAACGCAACCCCAGCTGGCTGGGCCCCTCTGTGGGAGAGATGCCACCCACTGGTGACCTGGTCCCCTCTTTCCTAGACCTAAGTCAGGGCCCAGATTTCAGTTCATAGACTTTTTGGGTTTCCCTCTCCCAACCTAGTTGACCTTCCTTCTTTTCTTCCCCGTTTCGATGAGAAGTCACCATTGGGAAGTCCTGCTGAGGCTCTAACTTTAGTTCTGCCTGCTGCAAGAGGGCACTGATGCATGACCATGACAAAGGGAATTGGGAGCTCCCTCCCAGGAGAGCATGACCACTTAGAACATCCAGCAAAGGATGGAGATTTGATGTGTGGCCAAGAGGAGGCAAGGGATGATAACTGGCAAGGAATAATGGAGGCCGGGGCTTATCTTTTGGGGAGTTAATCAAAAGGTGATAGGCTGGGACATGGATGAGTTGACCCAATGACCTTCCATTCCACCCTCACTCCCGCCCACCTTCAGTTTTCTTAGAATCAGAAGATCCAGGTTCTGTTCCACAAAGAGAGGTAGGCCTGGGTACTACTTTCTAGGAGTGAAACTGAGGTATTAGAAAGAAGATTGAGAGACCCCTGAGCCTGTACCCCAAGCCCTCTCCCCACTCTCTGCCTCTCCTCCAGGTCTCTCTCTCTAACCTACCTCAGCGACCCTAAAAGTTAGGCAGCTGAAGCCTCCATCCAGAGCATGGCCTCCCTCCTGTCTCTCACCGCGCACATGCATGCACACACACGTGCACACACACACATGAACACACGCACATCCACGCTGTTCTCCTGATCTAGAGGTGGATGACTGGGGAAGCAAGCGTCTCTGTGGTCAGCTCGGGGGTGGGGGTGTGTGTGTGGTGTGTGCCCCTTCAGCCATGTCACTGTGTGAGTTCGTCTGTGTCCATTCATGACAGCGGCTGCGGCCGTGTGGGCAGCACAGTGTGTGGGGACGTGTGCATGGATCATCCCGTGTTTGTCCATGAGTGTGTATGTCAGTGTGTTCCAGTCTCCCTGTGTGAGTGTCGTCCCCAATCCCCCATCCCCCCCCCTGGATCTCTAATTAGTGGTTTGGGGTTTGTTCCTTTTCCCTCCTGTTCCTTCCCTCAGCAGCGGCCTCAGCAGCAGTAGGAGAGCGGCAGCGGCGGCAGCAGCGGCAGGAGCCAGGACTCTGGAGTCAGAGTAGGACCGTAGGATTGCAGCCCGAGTGGGAACAGGAGTGGAGCTGGCCTGAGAGAGGAGCGGAGCCCTCCCGGGGCCCTGAGGCCACCCTTGCCCGCACCCCCACTGCCAGACCTCCAGGGAGGAGAGACCCAGGACACCCAGCCCCAGAGCCCCCAGGTACATGACACCGGGGAGCCCTGGGAGGGGTTCCTTTGGATGCCTCCGGGATTGCTGGGGACAGGGTGTGGGACACCTGGGCCCACTGTCCCTTCGACCCTCCCCCTCAGCACCCCCCCAGGACACCCTGACAACTTGCCCAGGCCCTACCCTCCTCCTGCTTCCACCCCTTCCCCGGAGCCCTGTTTCTCCTCTCCCGCCCAGATCCCTTCTTTGGGGAGCTCAGCAAATGGAGCAGGAAATTTGGACCCTCTGCCTCCCTCTCTCGCCCTGCTCATTGGATCCGGAGCCTTCTCCGCTGGGAAAGCTGTAATTAGAGGGTGGATCCCTACAGACAGAGAGCAGCCCCCCCACCCCCCACCCCCCAGTCCCTTCTAACTTTAGATCTCTTCTCTCCCATTCTCCCATTCTCCCTCCCTCTCCCTCTCCCTCTCTCTTCCCCGCTGGCTCGGCTGGCTCTCTCCATCTGCCTGGCTCCTTGGGACCCGTTCCCCAGCCTCAGGATGGCGTCCTCCCTGCTTGAGGTAACTGCCCCCTCCTCCCCTCCAGAACACCAGCGACAGTCCTAATGGCCCTAATCCCTGCCCATGCCCCCCCACCTCCCAACTCACACAGCCGTGGCTGGGGTGCCTGTCACTTCCAAGGTCCCTCTGATGAGGAAAGAGGACAGGGCTCAGAGGGGGGAGCAGAGGGCAGGAGGAAAGGTTGGAGAGAGTAGAGCCAGGGGTCAGAGAGCAGTCAAAGGAAGATGAGAGAGGCCAGGTCAGAAGAAGGCATGGACCTCTGAGGTCTGCCCTGAGGAGTAGACAGGGATGAGAGGGGAGGAAGAAGAGGGGTGGGGGATAAGTCAGCCACGGCAGACAAGAGGAGAGAGTGAGAAGGCTGTTGGAGTGGGCACCAGGCTGCAGTTGGCTTCACAGTGCCTTGGGGGTCCCGTGTCCGGGAGCTCTAGCCTGAGCTGCAGCTGGTCTGGTTTATAGGTAGGTGGGCAGAGGCTGGGCCTCTGGGCCAGTGTGTGTAGAGGGAGAGGTGAACTATGAGAGAGGGGAGAAGGGCAGCCCTGTGCATGTGGTGGGGGGGGCTGACTAAGAAACTGGGCCCGTGCCTGAGAGGGAACCAAGGAGGAAGGCCAGGGTCTGAGGCCGCCTGCCCGGCTCACAAATATTTAGCTTTCAGCCAAAGACAAACTCAGCTCTATTTTGGGAGTGGGAGGCTCCAAGGCGGCCTGGGCCACTTCCCCTACAGGCTGGGACCCCAGCATCCCTTGCCTTTGGCACTGGGGATGGAAGGAACTAGGGTGCCGTGGAGGTCAGGTTTGGGGGTTTCAAGAAATCATTGACTCTACCAGGGGTTCTGGGGGACTCCAGGTGCATAGATGGAAAGGAAGGACAGGACTTAGCGCCACTCAGAGCCACTTGGAACATACTGAGTTCTCCTTGCTTCTGAGTCTCTGACTCTGTTTCTCTGTCATCATCTCTGTCCTGCTTTCTGGGTCCCTCCACAGGAAACTGGAGCCAGAGAGCCCTCCCTTGAGTAGCCCCTCAGAAGCCCCCATCTCTTGCTCCCAGGGCCCTAGCTCAGGTCCCAGGGATGATGGGCCAAATGGGAAGCCAACTCATCCAGCCTGTAGGACAGGTGTGTGAGAGACAGAGCCGAGCCGGCATCTTTTGGCACCCATGTTCACTGGTCTGGGCAGAAGTGTTAGGACAGAAACCATGCACACCTGGCTATGTGAGGGCACGAGTGTGTGTGTGTGTAGGTGGGACAGCTGGGCCATCTGAGCATCTGTTGGTCCGAGTGAGGGTTGCCTAGAAGGCTGGAAATGGTGAGTTTGTGACTGAGTCTGAGGGAATGGCAGGCAAGCCAGTGAGGGTGAACGCAATGGCCCTCCTCATGGTTCTGCGTCCAGTCGGGGGTCCCCAGGCATGGGGCTCTACCTCCTGTGACGCTGAGGGCAGATTGCTTGCCCTGCCATTCCCCCACCAGACTCCCCGTACTGAGCCACCACTGAAACCTGGCAGCTGGTCTTGAGGAAGCTTCAGGACCAAGGTGCATGGAAATCCTGGGGCCATCCAGGGCAGGGGCGGTGTCAGTGGGTGTGGGCACTGCGCCAGAACTGCCAGCGCGGCACTGGTGCCTGGGGGAGGGGCTGGCCCGGAGGCCTGCTGGAAAGGCGCAGGATTGGGGTAGTGCTTGGCAAGAGGAGTGCGCCCTGGCATCTGGGCCTCCGTAGCCCTCACCGCTGGTGAGCTGGAGCTGCCCCCCAACACAGAGACATTCCAGTCCCTCTGCCTGTTTCTCCTACTTTTGGAGCACTTGGGCCCTCAACCGTCCCCCTTCCCCACCCAGGAAGCCCTCTGCCTGGTATGGGGGGGCTCTCTGGTGGCGGAAAGGACTTGGGGATTCCAAGAGGGAAGCAGCTGCTGCCTGATGAGAGGCTCACCTGGGACGAGTGAGCTGGAGGGGAAGAGGCAGGAGGGAGAAATGGGGGTGAGGGCCAGGTGGGGATGGAGAATTGGAAGTGGGGAGGACCGAACAACAAACAACGCAGGTGGAGGTAGAATGTGGAGAATGGACACCCGGGAACTTGGGTGCTCAGAGCAGATGGCCAGCAGGCTCTCAGATGCAGAATGAGGCTTCAGCGGGGGGTCAGCTGGGCACTGTGAGCTCCCTGGAGAAAGGGGGCACCCTTCCTGGGCTGCACGAATGAGTGAGAGAGCTGGGACAGCTCCTTGTTCTTTCTCTAGAAACTCCTTCTCAGTACTTTCAGCCTGCTTTTATTGTTTTAGCCGAAGATGGGGTGGAGGTGGGAGGAAAAACAACTGGAAGGCAGGACTCCTGGGCCCCTGAAAAAGGAATACATGTGATCAGCTGTATTCTGATCATAGGTAGGACTCTCTCTCAGGGGCACGCAAGCAGTGGGAGAAGGAAACTGAGGTTGTGGCAAACCTAGCCAGGTGCCCAGTTCTTGGCCTCCAGAACCCGTCTGAGTGGGTCTGGTGCCTTGCTCCTCCTTCCCTGCCTTCAGGGCCCCTGGGGGCCTCCGCTCCAGGGCCGGGGTCTCCTGTTGGCCTGGGGCTGCTAGCCTTCTTTCACCCCTCCTTCTCTTTCCCCAGCTGGGTGGGGTCCCTGGGCTTGGCTGAGGCCCCTGTGGCCACAGTGTGAGGGCTGGGCGGGGGGGACGGCGTCGGCGTTTTTAAAAATAAACCGACCGCAGGGAAACCAACGGAGCCGGGCTGGGCCGAGGGGGAGAAGCGGTCAGGGGGAGAAGGAGGGAGGAGTAGCCTGGTCTGGGGGTTTTCTGGGGCCCAGCATCATGGTGGTTTTCTCTTAGGTAGGAGATCTGTCTTATTCCTCTTCCTCCTCCCCCTTTTCTGTTTTCTTCCCCCTCTCTCTCCCTCTCTGTTTTCGTCTGTCTTCCTAGTCCAGGCTCTCTCCATCCCCTCTTTGTTTTTTCCGCTTTCATCTCTCTTACTGCCCTTTGTCTTTTCACCTTTCTGCTCTTTTGGGTCTCTGCCCATTTATACCCCTTAATGCCTGTTTCCCCTCTGTTCCCCCTCCCTTACCCCCCGGTGGCTTTTTCTTCTGTGCCTCACCCTGTGCAGGGTCCTTTGCTCTCTGCCTCTCTCCTTCCCACTCTGTGGTTTTACCTTTTCACTAGGCTTTGAGTCCTGCCCCATGGGCTACCCTGCCTCAGTTTACCTTCTGCTTGGGAGACCAGAGGTACCAGGGAAACTTTGGCTAGGGAGGACCCAGGGATTTTCCTATAGCCGAGTTTCAGGAAGGTTTTGGTGGCTCAAATTTGGGAGTCCGTGGCGTCAACAGGACCTCAGAAAAAGGTGACTGGGCAGGGGGGCGGCCGGTTTGCCCTTGGGGAGTGGTGCGGGAGTGATGAGGACATAGGCCCCTCACCACAACCTTGAAACCCCCGCGTAGCTGCAGGATTGGTGTCACACACTGACACACACACACTGCATGTTACGCTGCATGTTCAGAAGGACCAGGCAGGTCTTGGGTGCTTGGGTTCTCCCCCCCCCCCTTTAAATATTTTATTTATTCACTTGACAGAGAGAGACTCAGTGAGAGAAGGAACACAAGCAAGGGGAGTGAGAGAGGGAGAAACAGGCTTCCTGCCGAGTAGGGAGCCGATGCGGGGCTCAATCCCGGGACTCCAGGACCATGACCTGAGCCAAAGGCAGACGCTTAATGACTGAGCCACCCAGGCGCCTTATATGCTTGGGTTCTTTTTTAGCTTTACTGGGAAGGCACCAGATACATTAGCTTTGGAGGACTCCAGTCAGGGAACTGTACGGGGTCAGCTTCCCCCACCCCCAAAGATTTTATTTATTTATTGGACAGAGAGAAACACAGCTAGAGAAGGAACACAAGCAGGGGGAGTGAGAGAGGGAGAAGCAGACTTTCCGCCAAGCAGGGAGCCCAATGCAGGGCTCCATCCCGGGTCTCTGGGACCATGACCTGAGCCGAAGGCAGTCGCCCAACCAACTGAGCTACCCAGGCGCCCCCAGGGTCAGCTTTTGAGGGCATCTTTTTGGGCGGGAATCTCAGTAATGGAGGTCTGTACCAGCCAGGGATTGTGGAAGCTATCTCTCCTGGTGTGTCCTGAGCTGACCCAGGGAGGGGCCCCATGAGCTCCCGAGGAATGGGCATCTCAGGGTGGTTTGGCCTCGTAGCAGCCATGTGATGAGAATTAAGGGCATTTTGTGCTTCTCAAAGAGCCCCGTGCCCTACATCTACATATCTGTCTCCACGTACAGTGCTGGAAGGGTGAAGAGACATCAGCTACAAGTGTAGACTACATGTTAGGGGACACTGGACATGGAGGAGTATGGCTGGGAGCCAAAATCTTAGCCATCCCAATTCCCAACCCTGGAGGGATGTGAGGGCCTTGGGCTCCTCCAGCCTTCCTAAAAGGGTACCAGCTGGCTCCACAAAGCAGGAGGTGCCCACTGCCCGCTTGAAAGACATTCTTGCCTCAGCCACAGTCCTGGCTTGGTGGCAACTCTGTTCCCTCTCAATGTCCCAGTGTCTCCGTGTTGCTCCCTCTTGCTCCCCAGCCCTAGGACCCCTGCCAAGAGATTCCTTACCAGCGACATGAGGCTGCGGCCTCAGTGAGACCAGGCCACTCACTACCTTAGTCAAGAGCTGAAGCAGAGACAGGAAGTGGAGTATGGGATGAAGCTGAGCAAATCTGGAGTGAGGGCAGCTGCGGTCCCCTAATACTTCATTTTCTTCCCATGTTTCTCTTTGAGGCTCATCTTTCCTCTTCAAGGCTCTGAACCCACTTCTGGGGGTAGGACCCCTAATTCTCACCTCACCTAGGTCCTGCCTCCACTCCTGGCTCTTCTCATGACTCTTTAAGCAGCATCACCTGTTCCTCTGAGGCCACCCCCTCGGCACCCCAGCCACTCCACAGGGAGCTCTGCCTCCTGCCTCCTGGATCAGGTTGTTGGGCTGTGGTCTGGACCGGGCTGTCCTCCCCCATGACTCCATCTGAGCTCTGCCCTGGGGCCCAGTGTTCACTGGCCCATCCACCTCTACTTCCCATCCTTTTCAACTCTTCCTAGACCCCTTGGTTCTGCTCTCCATCTCTAGGCTTTGTCCTTCCTTCTGCACTTCTCCTCCCCCGCTAAAGCGTGCTTCCCTCTGTCCACAGGAGGAAGCTCACTATGGCTCCAGTCCCCTGGCCATGCTGACGGCAGCGTGCAGCAAATTTGGTGGCACCAGCCCTCTGCGGGACTCAACGACACTGGGCAAAGCAGGCGCCAAGAAGCCATATTCTGTGGGCAGTGACCTTTCAGCCCCCAAAACCATGGGGGATGCCTACCCAGCCCCCTTTTCAAGCACCAATGGGCTCCTCTCACCTGCAGGCAGTCCTCCTGCACCCACCTCGGGCTATGCCAATGACTACCCTCCTTTTTCCCACTCATTCCCTGGGCCCACGGGCACCCAGGATCCTGGGCTACTAATGCCCAAGGGCCACAGCTCTTCTGACTGCCTGCCCAGTGTATACACCTCTCTGGACATGGCACACCCCTACGGCTCCTGGTACAAGGCAGGCATCCATGCAGGCATTTCACCGGGCCCAGGCAACACTCCTACTCCTTGGTGGGACATGCACCCGGGGGGCAACTGGCTAGGTGGTGGGCAGGGCCAGAGTGATGGGCTGCAAGGGACACTGCCCACAGGCCCGGCTCAGCCTTCACTGAACCCCCAGCTGCCCACCTACCCGTCTGACTTCGCCCCCCTTAATCCAGCTCCCTACCCAGCTCCTCACCTCCTGCAGCCAGGGCCCCAGCATGTCTTGCCCCAAGATGTCTATAAACCCAAGGCAGTGAGCAATAGTGGGCAGCTGGAAGGGAGCGGTGGGGCCAAGCCCCCCCGGGGGGCTGGCACCGGGAGCAGTGGAGGATATGGAGGCGGTGGAGCGGGGCGCTCCTCCTGCGACTGCCCCAACTGCCAGGAGCTTGAGCGCCTGGGGGCAGCAGCTGCTGGGCTGCGGAAGAAGCCCATCCACAGCTGCCACATTCCCGGCTGCGGCAAGGTGTACGGCAAGGCCTCACACCTGAAGGCCCACCTGCGCTGGCACACAGGAGAGAGGCCCTTCGTCTGCAACTGGCTCTTCTGCGGCAAGAGGTTCACCCGTTCGGACGAGCTGGAGCGCCATGTGCGCACCCACACCCGGGAGAAGAAGTTCACCTGCCTGCTCTGCTCCAAGCGCTTTACCCGAAGTGACCACCTGAGCAAACACCAACGTACCCACGGCGAGCCAGGCCCAGGGCCCCCTCCCAGTGGCCCCAAGGAACTGGGGGAGGGACGCAGTGCAGGGGAAGAGGAGGCCAGTCAGACGCCCCGACCTTCAGCCTCTCCAGCACCCCCAGAGAAAGCCCCTGAAGGCAGCCCAGAGCAGAGCAACCTGCTGGAGATCTGAGCGGGTTGGAGGGTCTCCAGGCCCAGGGCTGCCTTGCCAGCCTCCCCTGGCTTCGTGGACCACTGCTTGCCCCTGATCCCCTTTGCCCCATGCATGCTGCCCTTGGGGCTCTCGCCAGCTCTCCCCTAGCCGTTCAGGGCCCGGGGGTCTCCCGACATGCCTCTGCAGCTCACCCCTCCCTTTGCTGTGAGCCCGTTCTGCAGACTCTCATCTCAGGCTCTCACCTTGTGCCTGGTTGCTGCACTCTGGCTTCCTAGGATCTTCCCTCGCCTCTGCGCACAGCTTCCTTCTCCTCTGCTCTTACCATCCCATCTCATTTTCCTTCCATCTGGGCTGCCAACACTTTCTTTCTCCAGCTCACTAACTCCTTGACAAGCATCCTTTCTGCTTCCCAAGCTTATTTACCACTATTACTTGGCTTCTAGGCTCCAGTCTTCCCAGCTTCTTCTTCCACTTGCTTTCCATGCTCCAGAGCGTTTTTTTTTTTTTTACACACATAATGACAATGATGATGATGATAATTTATTGCCCCCTGGTGGCCTCTTCATTAGGGACCAGAGTTAGGGGGCTTGGGGTTAGTGACCTGGCAGGGAGCAGCATGCCAAGAGGGGGGCAGACCAATGGGGATCTGATCCCAAAGATGGGGTGACCCCAGGGTCAGGGAGGCTGCCCCCAGGCCTGTATATTTAACCCCTATGTTCCAAGAGAAATGAATACTAATAATAATAATTCTATTTATCTAAGTTATGATGACAGGTCAGGTAGAGTGAGCTGGGGAGGGAAGGAGGTCCATTTCTGCTATGGAAAATTTTAGCTGAGTGTATCTCTGTATAGAAAAAGTGTTAGTGGAGATCCTGTTAATAGAATTTCTATCATCAGGGTCTCAGTTAATGGGGTTTCTCTTTTAATAGAATCTCTGCTAATAGGGTTGGTTAGCTAGATCTCTGTTAAAGAGTTGATGGTGGTCTCTCAATTAAGGAATCCCCAGTATCCCCAGCCCCAGCCAGAAGCTGTGAAACCTCAAGTCCTATGGAGGGGAGGACTGGAATGTACCCCAGCTCCCTTGACCCCAGAGCAGGTTCTTCCACTGCCCCTCCCCTGACACCATGACCCCATCAGGCTAATCCCTTGTTGCCATGGTTATGGAGAGTTTGCAGCTGCCATCCTAGACAAGCTCTTTGGGGAAGCCCGCCTAAGAGGAGGAGCACACTGGTTTGGAGGTGCCTCTCCTAATGAATAGGTGGGGAAGGCTTTCTCTCGGATCAGATTCAAATAAATCAAGTATTTATTGAGTGCCTATTCTTTACAAGGCACTGCTAGGCTAGTGCCTAGAAGCCACGAGAAAGAAGAATTTATAGAGCTAGGAGGACAGAGGTCCTCAAGCTGATTTGGGGTTGCATCTTCAGGCCCCCCAACCAGGGACTTCCAATGTTCCCAACTACACCTCTGGTGACTTTTAAAGCCGCTTCGTGCCTTTGAATGCCTTTCCTGTGACTTTGGATCCTCCTTTCCTATCTCCTGCTCCCTCAAGGCCCCAGGTCAGAGGGTTAAGGCCGCTGGAGCTTGGGGAGAGGGTAATATTGTGGAAGGGAAAGGATCATGCCCTCATGGAGTCTTTTTTTTTTTTTTAATTATTTAATAAAAAGTTCGATTTTACATTTTGTCCTGGTGAGAAAAGGGAAACGAAGGAAGAAGAGTGAGCCACAGGATTTTCCCTTGGCAAACGAGACTCCCCGCGAGCATCCTATCGGGCACGTTGGCAACACTGTGCCCGCGGCAGAACGCTCTGTCGGCCAGGCCCTCGGGGCTGAGGTCAGTGCTCGAACGCGGAGCTCTCTGTGGATTTGGGAAAGCGAGGAGGTTCCTTCCCCGGCTCTGTCCTGGTCTCTGCCTCCCACCCCGGTCGGGGCAGAAGCCCGCGGTGGCGGCGCGGGCTACGGCGCGGCCCCGAGCGGGTCTGGGCGGGCGGCCCCCGGCCTGGCACGTAACCGCTCCCTGCCCCGGGCCTGCAATCAGCCGTGCCCGCCGCCGAGTTAGCGGGCGAACAAAAGCCACTCTGTGGCGGCCAGCGCCGAGCCACAATAGGGCTTTGTCCCGGGGCTCCCCCGCGGGGCTGAGGGGGCGCACGGGAGGCGCCCCCGGCCGGCTCGGGGGGCGCTGCGGGCGGGCTCGGGCGGCCAGCCCCCTCCTCAGCCTGCCGCCGCGGCCGCCGGGCCAGGTGCGAAACCTCCTGCCCTCCCGCGGGGCGCGCCGCTTCAAAGGCGCTTTGAACAGGGCCGCGTTCCAGGGCTCCTCCCGCGGGGTCCCGCGCTCCCGCCCCCCACTCCCTCCCACTCCCCGGCCCCCGCCGGGCAGGCTCCTCGGGACCCCCCAGGGCCTGGCCCTCTCGCCTCCGGGTCCCCGCCTGTCCGGTGCCAGCCCCCGCCCGCCGCGGCCTCGCCGTCCTCCCCTCCCGGCCGCTCGGCCCCTTTCATCTTCCCTAGACTCCGCTTGGGGTTTTGCTGGTTTCTGGGAGATAAAAACCGCCTCAAATAGCGGCGGCGCGCTGCCAGGACAAACACCGCCGGGCGGGCCATGTGCGCCTGGTTACCGGCCCTGAGCCGGGGCGCCGGGCCTCGGCGGGCCGAGCTCCGGGCACCCAGGCTCCGGCGGCACCTCCCGCCTCCCAAAGTCAGGGACGCCTTTAGAAAACTCGGGCAGTGGTCCGGCGCCGCCTCGGTTTCCCGCCCAGGGCGTAGCCTCCCCCACCCCGAGACCGCCCGCTGAGTGCTCCGATTCCGTGGGGCGGTGGGTCACAGTCAACGTGTCGCTCGGGCCGCCGCGCCCCCTGGTGAAGTAAATGGGGGAGTGCGCTAGGCCTAGATGTCGGCCTCCCAAGAATCTGCAAACCCAGAAAAACACTGAACAAACGTTAAGTAAGTATGGGGCAGGCGGAGGCCGAATATGAATACACAGCGCACTGTTCCCCCTCCCCAGTTCATATTACAGGGTGAGAGGCAGGTACCTAACCCGGTAATTACAACACAACCTGTTAGTAGAAATCAGGCTTCACCAAAGGGTGGTGCAAGCTGCAGGCTCGTTCCGCAGTGATTTCTTGGGGGTATCTGGGCTTGGATGGTAGCATGACTGAATACACAACTTTGTGGGTGGGTTCTCAGTGCTCTTCACTAATCTCTGAGAGTGGGGGACGCCCTCTCCTCCTTCAAAGCCTGCACTGCCTCCCCCTTTCAAGGAGACCTTTCTCAGCAAGTTTCCCCAAATGACCCTGTTTTTACTCTAGGCTCTTTAAGTTTTTTGTGACTTTCCAGCTGACAGTGAACTAGCCCAGGAAATTAAACTGGGGCTGCTCAAAATTTGTTCTGTGCAGTATCACGTGGGGGCGTTTTGGAAATACAGCTTAAGAGCTCCACCCCAAAATCTGCATTTTAGCAAGATCCACCTGTGTGTCTGGGTTCACTAAAATTTGGGAAGTACTAGAGTAGAGGAGACCCATGGCTTTCTGTGTGTGTGTTAAGGGCATTTGCAGAGAAGCCTTCTGGAGCCTTCTTGTTTTCTGATCCTGGAATAACTCTCTTGGGGGCAACTTTTCATGTAGAAAGGAAGAGCACACAGAGCCCAAGAATGCTAAACCTAGAATGCCCCCTAGATGCTCCAAGTAGGGCAACTCTTGGGAGTGGGGACTATGCTTTGTACATTTCCATGTCCCCAGAGCATGGTTGTTTGAATTTCCCATTAACCATTATTAAATGAACAGACCAAAGCCCAAGGTCACCGAGTTCATGGCAGAGTTATGGCTAGTCAAGTTTTTAGTACTTAAAATTTATTAAATGGCTTCCTTTCTATTATTATGTATAGGAAATAACCATGGGAAATAATTAGGACACTGCAAAAATGAGAAAGCTGAGGCCTGAAGAATTCAAAGACTTTTCCAAAGTCATACAGCTGTAAGAAGAGGAGCCTCCATTCTGCATTCTAGTTCTATCTTTTAGAATCTGAATAAAATCAATCTCACTTTTCTTCTTTAATATTTAAAAGAGAGACAGAGCATGAACACAAGCTAGAGGTGGGGGCAGAGGGAGAGGGATAAGCAAACTCCCCACTGAGCAGGGAGGTAGGGGTGGGGCTCTGGTCCCAGGACTCTGGGATCATGACCTGGGTCAAAGGCAGACATTTAACCCACTAAGCCACCCAGGCACCTCTCTTCTTCTTTATTAAAAAAATATTTTATTCATTTATTTATTTTTAAATATTTTATTTATTTTACAGAGAGAAACACAGCTAGAGAGGGAACACAAGCAGGGGGAACGAGAGAGGGAGAATCTGCAGGCTTCCCGTAGCCCTATGCTGGGCTCCATCCTGGGACTCCAGGACTATACCCTGAGCGGAAGGCAGATGCTTAACGACCTGAACCACCCAGGCACCCCATTTTATTTATTTTTTAAGTAAACTCTACACCCAACATGGGGCAGAACTGACCCCTCCGAGATCAAGAGTCGCAGGCTCTACCAACTGAGCCAGCCCAGCACCCCAATCTCATTTTTATTCTTAAATCAGAATGCCTGGTTTTGGTACACCCTCTCTGTGTGCTAATTTCCTCATGGTGCTAGAACAGTATCCACCTCATGGGGCTGTTGTAAAGATTATACAAGCACTTGGAGCACCTGGGTGGCTCAGTAGGTTAAGCCTCTGCCTTTGGCTCAGGTCTTGATCCTGGGGGGGTGGGGGTGTCTTGGCATGGAGTCCCGCATAGGGCTTCTTGCTCAGAAGAGAGCCTGCTTCTCCCTCTGCCCCCCTCTCTCTGTCTCTTATGAATAAGTAAAAATATATATATATATTTAATTATACAAGCACTTTACTATATAATACACGCTCAGGAAATGTCACAGTTTTCCAACTCACTCGTCCTCCATCATAACCCCAGGGGCCTGACGTTTTGGCTGGCGATTCCCTCTCCCTCCCAAGGTCTCCCCTGACTTTACTCCTCCCGAATGCTTTTCCCTCAGCTTCCCAGCCAGCTATCTGAGACGGTACGAATTTTTCTCTGAACGATCCACAGTCCTGGGAAGGTTTAATTAAATACTTCCCTGAACGTGGCTTATTTTGGGCTTTCCAAGCTTTGAGAGGGTGAGTGGGAAACTGTGTTGCGGAACTCTGAACTGGGGGTGGAGGGGGAAGGGCAGTCTCACAGAAAACAAACACATACAAAAAAACCCACTCTGACCCTTAACTAGGGGCTGACCCCACGGACCTGCCCGGGCCGCTCTTCCTCCGGCCGCCAGGCGGCGCGCAAGGAAGCTCTGGAAGTCTGTCCCGGGACTGCGCACGCGTTCGTGTTCTGCGTTACTCTTCCCCTCACTTCCGTTAAGTTTTGCATCACTGTTTGTCCCAGGCGGCTTCCCGTACGGATCCGAATCTAGCCCGGGAACTAAGAGTTAGGGAAGCGGGATCCGTGAGTTTACCGATTCCAGACGTCCTCGGGACCGGCAAGATGTGCTCCCTGGGACTGTTCCCTCCGCCGCCGCCTAGGGGTCAAGTCACCCTATACGAGCACAATAACGAGTTGGCGACAGGCAATAGCTATGAGAGTCCGCCTCCTGACTTCCGGGGCCAGGTGGTCGGAGTGAGGAGGGGGCGGGGCCTGGGAGAATGGGGGACCTGAGGCTTCGCAGCGGGGCCGGGGTCTCGGCCCTTAGCCTGGCGGTCTGGAAGCAGCCTGGCCCAGATTTGAGACTAGAAGGGCAGGGATGTATTTTAGGGCTGGGATTGGAGGGTGAGGGATGTTGAGTTGTGGAGCGGGCCTAGAGGGAATGGAGAGAATAAGGGAGAATGAGGGTGCAGGAGAACTATTGAAAAGTTGAGGACTCTCTGTGGAAGAGCTGGGAAGGCACAACCTGGAGTGTTTTTTTTCCCCACGGAGTTCCTGGGAAGGAAAAGGGAGAGAAGCAGCTATTTTTTGAGCGTTTGCTGTCTAAGAAAGAGATGGAGTTGGGTGTGCCTCACAGATTTTATAAGATCTAATAATCACAGCAACCCTGTGAACTATGCTAGTGTTACAGATAAGGGAGTTAAGCTCTGTTTCACTTTCCCACAAGGATTCGGTTTATGAGAATGGGAAACAGGTCTCCGGAGCCTCGTACTCTTAACCCAGCGGTGGTTTGGAGATGGCAGGGAGTTCAGCAGAGATCTGGGGAAGAGACTGACTCATTGTCACACTCCCCCCCTGTGGCCTACAGTGGATCAATCTTCCTGTCCTGAACCTGACTAAGGATCCCCTGAAGACCCCTGGGAGGCTGGACCATGGCACAAGAACTGCCTTCATCCATCACCGGGAGCAAGTGTGGAAGAGATGCATCAATGTATGGTGAGACGTGGCAAAGGGTCTCCTGGACCATGGTCTGCAGATCCTGGAGAAGATGCGGGTCGCCATCCCTCTGCCTCGGCCTGCTAGGCTCTCTCTAGCTCAGTACCATATATCATTCATTGTAACAAATTAGCAGTCCTTATTGGGAAACCTAAGTTGATAGTAGTTCATTTCATCTCCAATGACTTGCTTTGCTTTCTAGTTTAAGTGAGCCTGCTTCCTACCTCTACTTCGTGTCTTTACCATTTTCTGAGCCTTTACCTGAAGCTCAGCGAGGTTAGGGATAATCTTGCAGTGAATAATCTCATATTTAAGTCATTCGTTTAGCACATTTAGGATGGAGCCATACTGCCTGGATTCTGTTCCTGGCTGTGTCACTCTTTAGCTGTGTGATCTTGGGCAAGTTACTTAATCACTTGGTCCCTCACTTTCCTCATCTGTAAAATGGGACTGATTTTACAAGGTTGTCCTGATGATGCAATGAATTAATGGATGTAAAGCATTTAGAGAACAGTGCCTGGCACATATATATTAATACCTTCAAGGATTAGTTATTATCACTGTTATATGTAAGGTAAATTCCTACAAATCTAGTAGGAGGCTTCAAAGAGTATGTCCATTTGTAATTTCGTGAGCTGTTGCCAAATAGTCCTCCATTAAAATTGTATGTATTTACAGTCCCACACGTGCTACCAGATTTAGATATTTGTTATCATAGTACCATTTAACTTGCACGTCTTTGTTTGAGTAAAGTTAAATAGCCATTGTTGTCTGATAAGTCCTTTAGTCCCAGGCTCTTTCCCACTGCCTACCTCTTCAGCTGCTGCTTCTCTGCCTTTTCTGGGCCGCCTCTTTCCGATGTCCCTGAAGTGTTGGTGTCCTAGGCTGGACTTGCGGTTGATAGTTCATACCTGGTGTTCCCTTGTCTGCCCAGCACCCTCACTTGGTTCTTCCGCAGGCTTTCACTCACTTAGCATGTTCAAAGCTGATCTCTTCATTTTCTCTCCAAACCTGCTTCCTTGTGTTTTTCATCTCAAGGAATGGCCTTACTACTCATTTAGGAGTAAGTGGTTTGAGTGTAGGCTCTGGGGCAGAGAAGTTGAATCCTGATGCTGCTACTTCCTACCGAGGTCACACTGATAATATCAACCTCTTCATGCCTCTGTTCTCTCATCTAAAATGCAGATATTAGGGGCGCGTGGGTGGCTCAGTTGGTTAAGTGACTGCCTTTGGCTCAGGTCATGATCCCGGAGACCTGGGATCGAGCCCCGCATTGGGCTCCCTGCTCGGCGGGAAGCCTGCTTCTCCCTCACTCCCCTCTTTCACTTGTGTTCCCTCTTTCACTGTGTTTCTCTCTGTCAAATAAATAAATAAAAATCTTTTAAAAAATAAATAAATAGGGACGCCTGGGTGGCTCAGTTGGTTGAGCGACTGCCTTCGGCTCAGGTCATGATCCTGGAGACCCGGGATCGAGCCCCACATCGGGCTGCCTGCTCGGCGGGAAGCCTGCTTCTCCCTCTCTCACTCCCCCTGCTTGTGTTCCCTCTCTGCCTGTGTTTCTCTCTGTCAAATAAATAAAATCTTAAAAAAAAAAAAAATATATATATATATATATATAAATAAGTAAATAAATAAAATGCAGATGTTAATACCTGTTTTGTAGGGTTCTGATAGTGGCTGCCTTAGATAATGTGTGCGAAACATCTAGCGCAGCCTTGGCATACTGTGGGCAGTATTAGCTTCTATAATTATTATGTAGGCATTTCTCTTGATATTACTCTTACTAATGTCTAGTTAGCTCTCAAATTCTATTCATTCTACTTCTTCAACCTCTCAAATCTGTCTGCTTTTCTCCAACCCTGTTGGTTTGGAACACTTTGGCCTTTTTTCCCAGATTCCTAAAGTAGCCTCTTAACGCATCTCCTCCTCTTGACTTTTGCACTCCTCTAATTTGTAGCAGACTGGTCTTTCTAAAATGCCAGTGTGTGTATGTGGGGTGCCTGGGTGGCTCAGTTGGTTGAGTGTCCGACTCTTGGTTTCTGCTAAGGTCGTGAGATGGAGCCCATTTCCAGCTCTGTGCTCAGTGGACAGTCTCCTTGAAGGTTCTTTCCTTCTGCCCCTCCCCCAACGGGCAGCGGACGTGCCCATGCTCGGTCGCTGTCTGTCTCCCTCAAATAAATAAATAAATCTTTAAAATGCTGGTGTGATCAGTTTATTCCTCTGCTTAAAATCCTTCCATGGTGGGACACCTGGCTGGCTCAGTCAGTACAGCAACACTGTTGATCTCAGGGTTGTGAGGTTTTTGTTTTGTTTTGTTTTGTTTTTAATTTTTATTTATTTATTTATTTATTTGAGAGAGAGATCACAAGTAGGCAGAGAGGCAGGGAGAGAGAGAGGAGGAAGCAGTCTCCCGCCGAGCAGAGAGCCCGATGCGGGTCCCGATCCCAGGACTCCGAGATCATGACCTGAGCTGAAAGCAGAGGCTTTTTTTTTTTTTTTTAAGATTTTATTTATTTATTTGACAGAAAGATCACAAGTAGGCAGAGAGGCAGGCAGAGAGAGAGAAGGAAGCAGGCTCCCTACTGAGCAGGGAGCCCGATGTGGGCCTTGATCCCAGGACCCTGGGATCATGACCTGAGCCGAAGGCAGAGACTTAACCCACTGAGCCACCCAGGCACCCTGAAAGTAGAGGCTTTAACCCACTGAGCCACCCAGGCGCTCTTTTTAAAGACTTTTTATTTATTCGACAGAGAGAAACACAGCTAGAGAGGGAACACAAGCAGGGGGAGTGAGAGAGGGAGATGCAAGCTTCCCGCTGAGCAGGGAGCCTGATATGGGGCTGGAGTCTGATGTGGGGCTCGATCCCGGGACTCCGGGATCATGACCTGAGCCGAAGGCAGTTGCTTAACCAACATAGCCACCCAGGCGCCCCAGGGTCGTGAGTTTGAACCCATGTTGGGTGTAGAGATTACTTGAAAAAAAAAAAATCTTTCCATGGCTTTTCATTCACAGGCTTAGGGCAGGCCTTGATCCCCTCACCTGCTCACAAAGCCCTGAAAGCCTCTGAGCCTTATTGCCTTGTTGGTAAAATGAGCAGAATGCCATTCAGATTAGTGTGATAATTAAAGCATAATATACAAACTGCCTTGCACATACTTGGCACTCATTAAATTTGAGTGCTCTTTTTTTTTTTAAGATTTTTTTTATGTTATGTTATTTTATGTAAGCTCCACACACAGCATGGAGCCCATTTGTGGGGCTTGAACTCACAATCCTGAGATCAAGACCTGAGCTGAAATCAAGAGTCGGACGCTTAACTGACTTGAGCCACCCAGGCACCCCAAAGATTTTGTTTTTAAGTGATTTCTTCATCCACTGTGGGGCCTGAACTTGCAACCTAGAGATCAAAGAGTCACACATTCCACTGACTGAGCTGGCCAGGCACCCCTGAGTGCTCTTATTTTTAGTGCATGTTTATTGAACGAGTATAACTTGTAGAGGGAGACCAAAGGGATCAGAGTAATCTGACTCCCAGCTTCCTCTCCTCAGGCGTGATATGGGCCTTTTTGGGGTGCTGAATGAAATTGCGAACTCAGAGGAGGAAGGTAAATATTTTTCCCTCCAGCCTTCTCTAGTTTTGTGGTTGGCATCTCCTCTCCATAGTCTTCCCAATTCATCCCAATAGCTCTTGGCCCAGCCCCCTTCCCTTTACTCTTTTTTTTCCTGTCCCAGTTGTCTGTGCTGCTGCCATCTTCCTTTCTCCTCTCTGCCTACCTCACATACCCCAGGGTGGGTGTGGATTGGGTGGAAGGCCCTGGGGAGTGCTTTTCCTTTCCTCGCTCGTTCCTTATCCAAGGGTGCCCAGTGACAGCCCTGTGAATGGTTTAATTTGAGCTGCTTCCTCATCCCCAGTGTTTGAGTGGGTGAAGACGGCATCCAGCTGGGCCCTGGCACTCTGTCGATGGGCATCCTCCCTCCACGGGTCCCTGTTCCCCCATCTCTCTGTAAGTTGGGTCTCCTCTCCTGGCCTTCTGGTTGCCACTCCCCAACTCCTGCCCTCTTCCACTTTCTGTCGCTTAAGGTCAGGGTGGGGTGGGAAGAAAGACTGCGGAGGGTGGGAGTGGTCCAACTCCCTTGCCGGAAGTTGAGGGGATAAGCTCCCTTTGTCCCAGCACATCCTCTGTTGGATTTGTTCTCATAGCTCAGGAGTGAAGATCTGATTGCTGAATTTGCTCCAGTCACAAACTGGTGAGTGCACAAGCTCTGAGGCTTTTGTGGGAAGGAAGTCCTGAACCTTATAACTTCTCTGGGGGAGAGGGACATCCAGGCACAGACGCCCATCCTTTTCCTGACAATTACATTCTCACTCCCAAAAAAAGAAATGAAAGTAAAAGTCAAAAACAATATTGCCCTCACATGCAAGGAAATCTGAGCCTTGAGCTGGGGGCTGGGTTCAGACCCCTCATGGTCACTCTGCCCAGGTCCAGCTGCTGTTTGCGGGCCTTTGCCTGGCACCCACACACCAACAAGTTTGCAGTGGCCCTACTAGATGACTCAATCCGTGTGTATAATGCCAACAGGTATGTGGACACCTACTGGGTGGGCTCCGACTCTTTGGTTTCCCTAAGTCAGCCTCCTTTCCTCTCCAGCCTTGGTTCCAGGGCTGTAGGTTCCCAGGCCTGGCCCGCAGGACCCCTTCCAGAACTGGGGTCAGGGAATCTTGACCACTACATGTGTCCTATTTCCAGATCTAACCTTTGTCCTGTCCTTCTGTCCCACAGTACCCCTGGGCTCTGGGTGGTCACCTTTCTTCTCTTGGCTTTCCCCCCTCAACTGAACTCCGGTCCCCTGAGCTGTAGTGGTCCTGCTCTGACTCAGTCCCGTCACCTTCACCACAGCACTATAGTCCCGTCCCTGAAGCACCGGCTGCAGCGAAATGTGGCGGCTCTCGCCTGGAAGCCCCTCAGTGCCTCTGTCTTGGCTGTGGCCTGCCAGACCTGCATTCTCATCTGGACCCTGGACCCCACCTCTCTTTCTACCCGGTGAGTCCCAGCAGCCTCTGTGTTTCCTTGGCCAAAGGCTTGGGGCCTTGTTAGTGGAGGTGGGTGGCGAGATGGTCTGGAAGGTCTTTGTCTTCACAGCACTTCCTAGGGCTGCAGGAGAAGCAGACCTAAGGTCAATGTCGAGCTGCTGAGAATGCTGGAATCTAGAGAAGGGGACAGAGCGAGGACCTTCTGGATTTGGGGGGAATGTGTATATATGGATCGTGGAGTACAAAGACTGCCTTTTCCAGGGGACTGTCAGATGTAGGTTTAAAGTAGGGGTAGGAATTCATATAGACATAAGTTGACGTCAAGGAAATTGGAAAAAGAATCCTCACGAGAACTAAGTAAATGTTAAATCAGAAACTGGTCCTCTAGCCTGCGTGGCTTGGTCGTTAATGGTCTGCCTTCTGCTCAGGTCATGATCCCAGGGTCCTGGGATCGAGCCCTGCATGGGGCTTCCTGCTTGGCGAGAAGCCTGCTTCTCCATCTACCAGTCACCCTGCTTGTGTTCTCTCTCTAGTTGTGTCTCTCTCTGTCAAATAAATAAATAAATAAAATCTTAAAGAAAAAAGAAAAGAAACTGGTCCTTTAAATTATAAATAGGGGCGTCTGGGTGGCTCAGTTTGTTGGGCCACTGCCTTCGGCTCAGGTCATGATCCTGGAATCCCGGGATCGAGCCCCACATCGAGCTCCCTGCTCGGCAGGAGGCCTGCTTTTCCCTCTCTCATTCCCCCTGCTTGTGTTCCCTCTCTAGCTGTGTTTCTCTCTGTGAAATAAATAAATAAAATCTTTTAAAAAAATTATAAATAAGAAAACCTTATGACCAGCCTTATTAGGATAAAAAAGAAAATCAAAGTACAGTATTTTTCAGAATGGGGATGAAGTAGATAACTGCAGGTGTGGAAAACATAGACGAATTATTACAGACTATCATGTATAAGTTTAGACCAACATATTGAAAATCTAAAGGAAATATCCAAAGTGGATTGTATAAGAAATAAAACAGATGAGCCCTACCACTAAAAAAAAAAAAAAATGCCATGCAAACATGGCTTTGTGAGAGTTCTATCTAATTTCAAAGAAAAAATAATCTCCATGTTGTTTGTTTGTATTTTGTATTTTTATTTTTTATTTATTTATTTTTTTAAAAGATTTTATTTATTTGACAGAAAGAAACAGGGCCAGAGAGGGAACACAAGCAGGGGGAGTGAGAGAGGGAGAAGCAGGCTTCCCGCCGAGCAGGGAGCCCGATGTGGGACTCGATCCCGGGTCTCTGGGATCATGACCTGAGCCGAAGGCAGTCGCTTAACCAACTGAACCACCCAGGGGCCCCAATTTATTATTTTATTTTTTTAAGATTTTATTTATTTATTTGTCAGAAAGCACAAGCTGGGGGAGTGGCAGGCAGAGGGAGAAGCAGGCTCCCCGCTGAACAAGGAGCCTGATGTGGGAGTCAATCCCAGAACCATGGGATTGTGACCTGAGCCAAAGGCTTAATCGACTGAGCCACCCAGGCGTCCCTGTTTGTTTGTTTTGTTTTGTTTTGTTTTTTGTTTTTTTTTAAAGATTTTATTTATTTGACAGAGAGAAACACAGCCAGAGAGGGAACAAGCAGGGGAGTGAGAGAGGGAGAAGCAGGCTTCCCGCCGAGCAGGGAGCCCAACGTGGGACTTGATCCCGGGTCTCTGGGATCATGACCTGAGCCAAAGGCAGTTGCTCAACCAACTGAGCCACCCAGGCGCCCCCCTGTTTGTTTGTTTTTAAAGTAGGCTCCAGGGTGCCTGGGTGGCTCAGTTGGTTAAGCGACTTCCTTCAGCTCAGGTCATGATGCCGGAGACCCGGGATCGAGTCCCACATCGGGCTCCCTGCTCGGCGGGAAGCCTGCTTCTCCCTCTCTCACTCCCCCTGCTTGTGTTCCCTCTCTGGCTGTGTTTCTCTCTGTCAAATAAATAAAGTCTTTTAAAAAATAAATAAATAAATAAAGTAGGCTCCATACCCAGCCCATAGTGGGGCTTGAACTCATGACCTTGAGATTACAGTCACATGCTCTACTGACTGAGCGAGCCAGGTTCTCCACCACGTTATTTGAATTAGACCAGATCGAAGAAAAATTTGGAAATTTTTAGAAATCAGGCTCCTGATTTTTTTCTTAAATAAACTTTATTTTGGCATAATTTTAGATTTTTGCAATAGCTGCAAGTATAGTACAGAGAGTTTTGAATATCTATCGCCCAGTTTCATTCATTGTTTTTTTTAGATTTTTTTTTTTTAATTTATTCACTTCAGAGAGAGTGATTGAAAGAGAGAACGAGCATGCCAGCATATGAACCCAGGGGCAGATGGAGAGGGAAAAGCAGACTCCCACAAAGCCCAGAACCTGATACGGAACTTGATCCCAGGATCCTGGGATCATGACCTGAGCTAAAGGCAGACACTTAACCAATTGAGCTACCCAGGCACCCCTGTTTCACCCATTGTTAACATCTTATGTTACCATAGTGACATTTGTCAAAACTAAAAAACTGACATTTATACATTATTAATTAAACTCAGACTTTCTTAAGATTTCACCAGTTTTTCCATTGATGTCCTCCTCCTGTCCCAGAATCTGTCCTGGTTTATTTTTATAAACCTCAACTAAATCCTAAATCTGACAATAAGTAGTATGAGAAAGACAATATTTTATTTTATTTTTAAATATCTTACTTATTGGGCACCTGGGTGGCTCAGTTGGTTAAGCGACTGCCTTCGGCTCAGGTCATGATCCTGGAGACCTGGGATCAAGTCCCATATCGTGCTCCCTGCTCGGTGGGAAGCCTCCTTCTCCCTCTCACTCTCCCTGCTTGTGTTCCCTCTCTGGCTGTGTTTCTCTCTGTCAAATAAATAAAATCTTTAAAAAAAAAATATCTTACTTATTTATTTCACAGAGAATACAAGCAGGGGAGCAACACAGGGAGAGGGAGAAGCAGATTCCCTGCTGAGCAGGGTGCCTGATGTGGGATCAGATACCCAATAACTAAGATCTTAAAAAAAAAAGAAAGAAAGAAAATATTAGCAAATAGAGTCCAAAAGCTTATTTTTAAAAATTTTAGGGATGCCTGGGTGGCTCAGTGGGTTAAGCGACTGCCTTCGGCTCAGGTCTTGATCCCGGAGACCCGGGATCCAGTTCCACATCCGGCTCCCTGCTCAGCAGGAAGCCTGCTTCTCCCTCTCTCACTCCCCCTGCTTGTGTTCCCTCTCTTGCTGTGTTTCTCACTGTCAAATAAATAAAATCTTTAAAAAAAAAAATTTTTTTTAACCAAGTAGGATTTTCCAGAAAGTAGACTATTTGTCATCAGAAAATCTATTAACATGATGTATTACATTAGCAAATTAAAGGAAAAAAAATGCTTATATCCATAAATGCCTTTAAAAAGCATATAGTTCTTTTGAAAACAAAGTAAAACAGGAATACAAAGAGATGACCTAATATAAAACTATTTACTGAGGGGCGCCTGGGTGGCTCAGTTGGTTAAGCGACTGCCTTCGGCTCAGGTCATGATCCCAGAGACCCGGGATCAAGCCCCACATCAGGCTCCCTGCTCGGCAGGAGGCCTGCTTCTCCCTTTCTCATTCCCCTTGCTTGTGTTCCCTCTCTGGCTGTATTTCTCTCTGTCAAATAAATAAATAAAATCTTTAAAAAAACAAACAAACAAACAATTTACTGAGAAAAAAAAAAGAGTATTTACTCAGAATCAGTAGCTACCATATTAGACAGTGAATATGAAATATTACAGGTATTTCTTCCAGTAATGTCAAGATCAAGACAGACATATTATCACCATTATTTTTATTTGTATTTATTTATTTTAAAGATTTTACTTATTTATTTGACAAAGACATACAAGCAAGGGTAGTGGAAGAGGGAGAAGCAGGCTTCCCACTGAGCAAGGAGCCAGGACCCCGGGATCATGACCCGAGCCAAAGACAGATACTTAACGACTGAGCCACCCAGGTGCCCCTATTTTTATTTTTATTTAAGATTTTGTTTTTTAAGTAATCTCTACACCCAATGTGAGACTCGAACTCACAACCCTGAGATCAAGAGTTGCATTCTGTACCTATCGAGCCAGCCATTATCACTGTTTTTTTTTTTTTTTTTTTTTTAAGATTTTATTTATTTGACAGAGAGAAACACAGCGAGAGAGGGAACACAAGCAGGGGGAGTGAGAGAGGGAGAAGCAGGCTTCCCACCGAGCAGGAAGCCCGATGTGGGACTCGATCCCAGGTCTCTGGGATCATGACCTGAGCCGAAGGCAGTCGCTTAACCAACTGAGCCACCCAGGCGTCCCCATTATCACTGTTCTTAATCAGTACTATTTTTGGAGATTCTAGAGAGTGCAGTAAGACAAGAAAAAAGGTGAAGTCTTGAGAACAAAGGCAAAATTATTCTTCTTTGAAGATATGATTTCATATCTAGCTGAACAAGTGATTTAGCTAAAAAAACCTATTTGATCTAACAAGAAATTTAAATGTAGTAAGGTGTCTAGATCCAGGAAACCAAAAGTGTAATAGTTTCCTTTTATACCTACAATCATCACTGAGAAATTGAAATGGAAAAAATATTGTACTTACAATGTGTGCAACTACCAAAATCACTGGGAATGAATTGTTAAACTTAATCTACTAGACATTTGGAGAAAGTTGTAGGAGAACATTAAGCAAGAGCTGACTAAATGGGGAGACACCCTGTATGCCTGGACAGGAAGGTATCATCATGGAAATGTCAAATTAAGTGGACTTGCAACCAGAATTCTGCTATGTTTTGTTTTTCTGAACTGGACAAAATGATATTCAGTTTTTATTAAAGAATAAATATGGAAGAATTGCCAAGAGAAGTTTGAAAAGGAAGAATATAGAGGGAAAACTTGCCCTATCAAGTATTAAATATCTTATGAAGTTACAGTAATGGGAAATAATTGGCATGAGGATAGACAAACAAATCAACATAGCCGTATAACATTCAGGAAGAGATCTAAGAATATATGAGAATTTTTTTTTAAGGACGTGTTCTTTTTAAAAAAAAAAAAAAAAGATTTTATTTATTTATTGACAGAGAGATCACAAGTAGGCAGAGAAGCAGGCAGAGAGAGAAGAGGAAGCAGGCTCCCTGCTGAGCAGAGAGCCCGATGCTGGCCTCGATCCCAGGACCCTGAGATCATGACCTGAGCCAAAAGCAGAGGCTTTAACCCACTGAGCCACTCATATATCATAAAAATATATGAGAATTTAATATATGAGAAATGTGGGTTTTCATTGCAATGAAGTTTAGATTATTTTAGTAGTGTTGGGATAATTGGATGTCCATTTAGGAAATAATAAAGGTAGTCCTTGCTTTACACTTTTTCTATACAAATAAATTCCAAGCAGACAAAAGAACTAAATGTAAAAATAAAAGGATTGAAGAAAATACAGATTTTTTTTTTTTGGAAAATACATAACATTGGGGTGCCTGGGTGGCTCAGTTGGGTAAGCGGTACATGAGTACATGAGGATATAGATAGAGTATTTTCTGCAGCATTGTTTGAAATGATAAAACATTACAAACAGTTGAGATGTCCATCTGTGGAGGCACGACTGAGTCAGTTCTAGTTCATCGTTTCAGGGGCGTGGAGACAGCAGAGCCCCTGACAAGAATGAGATGGATCTCTGTGAACAGATCCAAAGAGAGAATTATGATTTATTGTAAAGTTCAAGAAAAAGTTGTAGGTCAGCAATTTGAGGTCCCATTGGCACTAGAGGTGGTTACAGTTCGGTGGGACAGGAGGAGGATGGCATTAAGGCAGGTAGTAGCCTGTGCCTGGCAGGCCAAGTACGTAGCCCTGGAGATACAGAGCTGACGGACGGAGACGCGGCGGTGCTGTCAGGGAGTTCCCAGCCTAGTGGTGGAGGACGACTCTCCGTGCTGCATCTTTGTGACAAGTAAACACCCATGCAGGGGCAGAGAGGGTAATTCTAACAGGGAAAGATGGAAAGATAGGGTTTCCAGCACAGGATGAGTTCTGCGAAGCAGCAGATAACTCTGGAAAAGAGATTGGAGCCCTGAGCTAATATCGCAGATGATCCCAGGCCGCAGGCTTGCTGGTGCTGTGGGAGGGGGCTCTGGTCTGGGGCGGAGCAGGACCCCTCCCCAGCTCGGTACCGTCTGGCCTTGCTGGTCGGAAGTGGGTGTCTCCTTGAGGCCTACAGTGAAGGCTTCCACCCTGTCACTCATTTTCTTTTTTTTAAAGATTTTATTTATTTATTTGACAGAGAGAAACACAGCCAGAGAGGGAACACAAGCGAGAGGTGGGAGTGAGTGAGAGAGAAGCAGGCCTCCCGCTGAGCAGGGAGCCCGATGTGGGACTCGATCCCGAGTCTCCGAGTCTCCGGGATCATGACCTGAGCCGAAGGCAGTCACTTAACCAACTGAGCCACCCAGGCGCCCCTATCACTCATTTTCATCTGTGGGCCTAATGGTGGTGATTTTGCCCTTTCTTCCTTCCTTTTTTTTTTTCTTTAATTTGCATAATCCTTACTCATTTCCTCTAACCTGGATTTGAGGGGCCATCATCAGGACATGGAAGTTTCATCAGGAGGGTAAGGAAATGGAGTCATGAGGCATTCTTGTTGCCTTCTGACTTGATATCCTGTTTCTCCTCCGCAGACCTTCTTCGGGTTGTGCCCAGGTGCTCTCTCACCCTGGGCACACACCCGTCACCAGCTTGGCCTGGGCGCCCAGTGGGAGACGGCTGCTCTCAGCTTCACCCGTGGATGCTGCTATCCTGGTGAGTTGGTCCCCACCCCTCTTGCGGTCGTTTCAGCCCGCCTCAGACTTGAGGTGAGAGCATGCTTCACCTGGGGGTGGAGGACACCCTGTGGAGAGGAGAGGAGTAATTGTCCCTTTGGTGTTAGTGTTAAACTTAATTCGGGGAAGGAGCGGAACTATTCAGATTCCTCAGACATAAAATTCTGTTTGCTATCACCGTACACATATAAACTATTCCCTCCTCACAGTCCCTCTCCTGCTTTATCTCCTTTCTGTGTCTTTGCACCTTGAGTAAGGGCAGCCCCTGCGACAGGATGGGGGTGCCGGAGTTTCCTCTCACCCCCGACCCCTCTGTCCTAGGTGTGGGAGGTGTCAACAGAGACCTGTGTTCCCCTTCCCTGGTTTCGGGGAGGCGGGGTCACCAATCTGCTCTGGTCCCCGGATGGCAGCAAAGTCCTGGCTACCACTCCTTCAGCTGTCTTTCGGTGAGCGGGAGGAGGGCAGGGGGAGGGGGAGGGGCAAGGATGACCTAGAGGAAGGCACTTGGCTCCTGGATCGTGCAGCAGGCAGAAGCTTCTGTTCTGTTCCCATTCTCTGACCTGGCCCTGGGACTGACTGGCAGAGGGAGGGAAATCCAGGTTTTGGAACCTAGATGTCCTGACCCGCCTCTCTCCGGCGCAGAGTCTGGGAGGCCCAGATGTGGACTTGCGAGAGGTGGCCTACTCTATCAGGGCGGTGTCAGGTGAGAGGGGACCGATTCCGAGAGCTGGGGAGGAGGCCGGTCGCAGGTGCCCCAAGTTTGTCTTCCCATGTCCTCTACTTTTCTTCCTGCGTTCCCCTGCCGACCCATGGTCCCCTGCCTTTTCCCCCCTGACTCCAGACTGGCTGCTGGAGCCCAGATGGAAACCGACTGCTGTTCACTGTGTTGGGGGAACCACTCATTTACTCCTTATCATTTCCAGAACGTTGCGGTGAGTCAGGGGAAACAGAATATCTGGGAAAGTTAGGAGGCAGGAACCCTCTGGAATAGGCTGCTCTGAAGGATAAAGGAAGGTGAAGCTTGGGAGACTTGAGATGATGTTTACAATGGATGTGAGGCAGAAGACCAGTGAGAGACCTGTTTCCTGTACTTCAGAGCCTCTGCCTCCTTGCAGGGGAGGGACAGGGCCGTGTTGGAGGAGCCAAGTCAGCCACCATTGTGGCCGATCTGTCTGAGACAACAGTACAGACACCGGATGGAGAGGAGAGGTGAGCTGAATGGCTGAGGGAGGGGCAGTGAAAAGGTGGGAGGGACCATGCTGAGGCCTCCCAACTGACTCTTCTGACTCATAGACTTGGAGGAGAGGCTCACTCCATGGTCTGGGACCCCAGTGGGGAGCGTCTGGCGGTGCTCATGAAAGGTAAGAGTTGGGAAGGACTTTGCTCCGGCCACAGCCATCTTCCCATTCATGCAGGTTGTCCATGTCCTGGCTGGAGTTCTCTCCTTGCGCTGGGATTCTGCCTTCAGGGTGCCTTCCTATCGCATCCATTTCTCATAGGAAATCCACGGGTCCAGGATGGTAAACCAGTCATCCTCCTTTTTCGCACTCGAAACAGCCCTGTGTTTGAGCTGCTTCCTTGGTAGGTACTCGGTAGGCCATCAGGTGGAACTCCCTGCCAGCCTTCCACACACCAAACTCACATCCTACTTCATTCACTGGCCCTGTCTCCAATTGCCTGCTCACCTTCTCCCCCTAGTGGCGTTATCCAGGGGGAGCCCGGGGCCCAGGCGCAACTCATCACTTTCCATCCTTCCTTCAACAAAGGGGCTCTGCTCAGTGTGGTAAGTAGGCCGGGCTGCAGGGCTTTTGGGGAGCAGGGTGGAGGAACTGAGGGCTGTGGCTGCTGCGTGGCCCTGCCATGTGGCCTTTGAGTGTAGGCGCTGATTCATTTTTCTTGTCCCTCTCTATAGTGCTGGTCCACCGGCCGAATTGCCCACATCCCTCTATATTTTGTTAATGCCCAGTGTCCACGTTTTAGCCCGGTGCTTGCCCGGACCCAGGAGCCCCCAGCTGGGGGTGGAGGCTCTACTCATGATCTGCCCCTGTTTACTGAGACATCCCCAGTCTCTGCCCCATGGGACCCTCTCTCAGGGCCACCACCTGCCCGGTCCCACTCCCCTCACTCCCACTTCTAATAATAAAAAATTCCCTTTGTTGTTTTCCACTCTGTTACGAGAGATTTTTTTTCCAGGGTGTTGCACTGGGGTCTAGTGAAGAGAAAAAAGGCATGGACTTTGGGTTAAGATGGCTGTGTTACTTTTTATGAATTTTTGGGCAACTTATTTGACCCTAGGAACTGGGTGGTTTTCAGGTGATGTGGAAAGCAAAGCTGAGAAAATACCTAATACCACAGGCTTTGGCACATAATAGACATTTCAATTTTCCCAAGTTTCAGCAAGTTCCCAAAATGGTGCAGGGCAATAATGGGGCAAAGACTCGATCAGTACGAGATAGATGACATTTTATTGGACAAGGGAATTTGTGGGAAGCTTAGGTACCGGGCGCTGGGCCAGGGTGGCACGGGCCATGCTCAAGGCACCCTCTCGGGTGTGGTGCCCACCAATGAAGCCGCTGGCATGGACAAAGATGCAGCCAGGAATTCCGCTGACCTGGTCCAGAGCCTCATCCCGAAGACCCCGCCATGGCTCTGGCAGGGGCAGCCTACAAGTGAACAGAAAGAGAAAGTTGGTGGGAGCAGATGAAGGCCTTGATGAGCAGAGAGAGGGAGCCCGGAAGATGCCAATGTTACTGGCGCCCTCTGATAGAGCTGAAACAGGCCTGAAGGTCGGAGGCTGGTCCTCTAGGGCCTCACCGGCTTTGGAATGAATGGGGCTCCTTGGGCACACACTGCACCCGCCACTGTCCGGCCTGGTCAGTGTAGATAACGAAGGCGATGGTCCCCGGAGGGGACAGCTCAGATTCCAGGTGGTAGAGGTGCTCCTTCCAGGGGCATCCACCTTTTGCCAGTTCTACTATCTCCCCACTTGGGTCCAGCTGAAAAGGAGGCAGGGCTGAGAGACTTGGGGTGGAAGCAGGAGGCCCTGCTGGCCAGCAGCCTGCCAGCAGTCACTAAGCCATGAACCACAGCGCCTCCTCCCGGGCTGCTACCTGGAATCGCTGGGCCAGGGCTTCTTCCACCAAGGCCCGGGCTGGTAGCCAGCTGTGCTGGTAGAAGTCTAGTCTCTGCAGAAACTCCCCTCGGACTAGGTCCATTGCGCGCTTGAACCCGGCCTGGGAATAGTGGGAATGGTGGGAATCAGAACCACAGTGCTGGCCCCAACTTTTGACTTTGCTAGGAACAGAAGAGGCAACCACTCTCCTTTCCTCCCCCAAAATGTTTACATGCCTCATGGGGCCCCTGGGCCTCTCCTTACCTCGGTGTCTTGGTTGGGCTGGTTCCAGGTAGGATTAAGGCGAGCAACCCGGGCGCTCAGTGTGGTAGTCAGCAGGTACCTGGGCTCTCCCTCCTCCCACTGTGAGATCCCATTGTCCACCGCATCCACCTCCTCCACGAAGTTCTCGTACATCTAGGGCAGCAGCAGGAGTAAATGCTCTTGAGGATTCCCACCATTTGCATCATTTTACAGATTTCACTCATTTAATCTCCACAGTAGCCCCGTGAGGGTCTCTCAACATTCACTGGGTGAAGAAAGGGGGAACCGGGGAGTTCGGCGGCTTCAGGTGGGAACTAATTGTGCTGGGGCTGGAATTCAGATCACCCGACTTCTAATCCAGCACTCCCTCCACTACCGCCCAAAGCCTGAGTCAAGGCCAGCAATGTGAGGAGGGGGCTGCCGACTTCAGAACAAGGAAGCTCTTGAGTTCCCTGAGGGGCTCTGGGAGTGGATCCCGGTGGCGGAGAGGTAAATCTCCAGGTGGGCTGAGTAGGCTAGTCAGTGACCTGGTAAATGAGATACACGAGGGTCTGGCCAAACACGAGTCAGGCGGGAGTGAGTGCTGGATGAGATGCAGCAGCTGGGACGTGGTCCCAGGGAAGCCCACTATGTGCCATGTGCTGGGAACAGGTGCTGTGCCTCCTGAGGCCACAGGAAGGGTAGGATAGTGCCTCAAGAGTCTGGGGGTAGGGACGCCTAGGTGTCTCAGGCAGTTGGGCGTCTGCCTTTGGCCTAGGTCATGATCCCAGGGTCCTGGGATCCCTACTGCATTGGGCTTCCTGCTCAGCGGGAAGCCTGCTTTTCTCTCTCTGACAAAATTTTTTTTTTTTAAGATTTTATTTATTTATTTGACAGAGAAACACAGCTAGAGAGAGAACACAAGCAGAGGGACTGAGACAGGGAGAAGCAGGCCTCCTGCTGAGCAGGAAGCCCGATGCGGGGCTCGATCCTGGGTCTCCAGGATCATGACCTGAGCCGAAAGCAGTCACTTAACCAACTGAGCCACGCAGGCGCCCCTGACAAATAAAATCTTAAAAAAAAAAAAAAAAAAAAGTCTGGGGGCAGAACTGATACGGGCTATCAATGCTTACAGCAAAACTGCTCTGCACATAGGCTTACAACATCAACGCCTCTGTGGTATGCAGCCAAGTGTTCCTCTCGGGGAGAGCTGAAAAAGAAACACCTTTTATGCCCAGCCTCCTCTTGGTCTGGACCCCAACCTGATGCTCAACTGAAACCTGCTGTAATCTACTTCAATTGCTTAGAAGTCCCTCAGCAGGGGGCCTGGGCAGCTAGGTCAGTTAGGTGTCTGCCTTCAGTTCAGGTCTCCCATTGGCTCCCTGCTCAATGGGGAGTCTGCTTCTCCCTCTTTCTCTGCTGCTTCTCCTGCTCGTACACACATATACTCTCTCAAAAAAAGTAAATCTTCAAAAAAAAAAAAAAGGAAGCCCCTCAGCAGACGGGAAAATGGACCCAGGCAGTCTAAAAACCTTAGGATTCCAAAAGTTCCAATTCAACCACTCATATTTCATCACTTCTTTGGATTGTACTAATACCATGTCACAGGGGGCAGGTGATAGGCAAGCTAAGATAGAACCAAACTCAATGGCTTCTGCAAAAAAGCAGAGTTAATGGAATGTGAAGCTTGATGGGTGAATGTCACAGGAGTGGGGTCAGGTAGGTGTCGTCAGAGTCACCGTTTGATCTGACAGGTGCCTCAGAGCCACCAGCCCCATTCCTTCCCCGCAGCAGGAGCGTGCTGAGCTGCCCACAAGGGATGCTGGTAGAACCTGAGGATATTTTCATAATCCAACCCATCCCAGCTGACCGTCCCAATTCGTGTCCCAGATATGCTTCCCTCCAGGCTCTCAGAACCTCTAAGCCATGTGCTTCCCCACACATTGCTGAATGATTGTTTTTTAATACATGTCATGTCAAGAAGGACCAGGAAACTGCTTTATGGTTTTCAAAGCCCTTCCCTGAACATGACACCTCATCCACTTCTCACAACTATCCAGGACAGAGGTGAGAGAGATGAGCCATCCCCTGTGAGAAGATGAGCTTGACCAAGGGAGAAGGTGCTAGACTAGCTATGGGCCAGTAGTCCTGACCTGAGGCCCAGTCCTGTGTAAGTGCCATTCCCAGCTGGCAGAGATGCACTTATGGGTCATCTCTGTCCCTGGGTCCCCACCTTGTCATAGATGGTGCCCACCATGTTGTCCTCTTCGCTGGTGCCCAGCAACTGGGCCAGCAGCTTGTGCCCGAAGTGCAGATAGATGAGTCCCGCACTGCTCAGCTTGGTCTGCCACGGCTTCCCAGGAGAGAGGGAGCTCATGGTCTCTGTGAAAGATCTGAGGAGCACAGGGAGGTAGGGCTGAGGCAGAGCTGCCCCAGTTAGCCCACAGCATGTGCGTGCAAGTGCAAGGACGAGGGGGTAGAGGCTGGAGAACACTCAGGAGTTGGGAGGAGGATGCCCAGCTGTGGGACTTCAGCTTTTCCTTGGGGTTCAACATGGACCTCAGCTTGGAGTCTCTGTTTATGCTTTTATATTTGACAATGGTTAATTCAATGCTTACTACATGCCAGGCTTTGTGTTTTAGACATCAGGGATAAAAAAAAAACCCTAAGACAGGGGCATCTAGGTGGTTAAGCATCTGCCTTCAGCTCAGGTCATGATCCCAGGATCCTGGGATCAAGTCTCGCATGGGTCTCCCTGCTCTGTGGGGAGTCTGCTTCTCCCTCTCCCTCTGCCTGCTGTTCCCCACTGCTTGTGCTGTCAAATAAATTAAAAAAAAAACACACAAAACCTCTTAAAAACAAAACAAAACCCTAAGACAACGACCCTGCCTTCAAGTTCATCTACTACAGGCAGACAAGTCCAAAAACCACCAAGCAAGTGCTCTAGCTAGGTCATAAACAGGGGGAAGGGGGAGGAGGAGACACTTCATTCCTAAAAGATGGATTAGATGTTTGCCAGCCAAAACAAAACAAAACAAAACAAAACAAAACGAGAACAAAACAAAACGAGAAAAGGCATTCCTAGTAGATGGAACATCTTTTACAATGGCTTAGAGACAGGACTCTCCATGGAACTGTAAGAAAGGCAGCCTGGGTGTGAGGAGTGGCAAAAAAATAAAGCTAGAAGGATAAGCAAAGGCCAGATCATGGCAGGCCTCATCCACCATATTTTGGAGTTTGGACTTTTTCCATAGGTAGTGGGAACCACTGAGATTTGAGATTTTTCAGTGAACAAGTAAAAGCACTTGCGAGAGCCTGTGCCAGGCCGCAGGCCGAACAAGCGCAAGATGACCTACAGTGCTGCAGGTGGGTGGGCAAAGTAGAAATCTGAATTCTCAGTGACAATGAGAACAGGGAAAGGCTATGACAGTTCTTACAGAAGTAGAAACTACAGCTGTAATTTTTTTTTTTTTTTTTTTAGATTTTATTTATTTGACAGAAACACAGCCAGAGAGGGAACAAAAGCAGGGGGAGTGAGAGAGGGAGAAGCAGGCTTCCTGCCGAGCAGGGAGCCCGGATGTGGGGCTCGATCCCGGGTCTCCGGGATCATGACCTGAGCCGAAGGCAGTCACTTAACCAACTGGGCCACCCAGGCGTCCCTACACAGCTGTAATTTCTTTTTTTTTTTTTTTTTTTTTTTTAAGATTTTATTTATTTCTTTGACAGAGAGAAACACAGCCAGAGAGGGAACACAAGCAGAGGGACTGAGAGAGGGAGAAGCAGGCTTCCCGCTGAGCAGGGAGCCCGATGTGGGGCTCGATCCTGGGTCTCCAGGATCATGACCTGAGCTGAAGGCAGTCGCCCAACCAACTGAGCCACCCAGGCACCCCGACAGCTGTAATTTCTAAATAACAGTGCATCAGAATCAGCTAGAGAGCTTATCTTTTGCTTTAGTTTTTTTTTATTACATATTGAGTAAATACAAACATATTTATAAATGTTCACAAGGTATAAAGACTAATATACAGTAAGCCCCGAGAAAAAAATCCCAAAAAAAGCTAAACTAAACTGTTGATGGAAACAGACGTATGTGCTAATCTATACAGTAGAACAGGGTAAGAGGAACACAGAACTAAGGATACTGCTTAATTCTGGGAAGACAGGACTGGGACAGGGAAGAAGTGCTTGCACACAGTGCAAAGGTAATGAATGGTACTGTTCTAGTTGTGGTTGGGAGACTGGTCTATAGGTTTTTTTTTACCTGTTTTATATTCCAAAAGTGTTAAATACATTCTTTTATGTATCAGATACTGCATAGTTCAAAGAAAAGGATATAAAATCATTAGGAAAAAGGAATTAGTCAATATTGTCAAGTGCCACAAAGCGGTCCGTTAATGTGAGACCCTCCACCAGCAATCTGAGTTTGGTGTTGAGGTCACTGGTGCCCTTTCCAGTGGACAGATTGGGAGAGGACCAGCTAGATGAATGAATGGAATGAACTGGAAGGGATGTGGAACCAGGGTCAGCTCTTTTTTTAAGAGAGGCTGAGAAGGGAGAGTAAGAGATAAAGCTATAAATAGCTGGAGGGTTTCCCCCTCCATCATTTATGAATATAATATGTACACTTAAAAAAAAGAAAAAGAGGGAAAGGGAAAAAAGTATTTAAGAATTAAAACATCTTTGTACTCTCTAAGAGATCACCCCTTTAAGCAGTGTGGTGTACACAAGGGAAGGTTTTATTTTTTATTCACTCCTTTGATTTCCAAGTGGAGGCGCATGGGGAGAGTTTTAGGCTGTAGGTGAAAAGTAGTACAAACTCTGGGGGAGGACGTGGCTGGGGGTCTCAGCAGGTTAAGTGTCTGCCTTCGGCTCAGGTCATGATCCCAGGATCCAGCCCTGCCGAGGAGGGAGCCTGCTTCTCCCTTGACCTCTCCCACTGCTCAAGCTCTTTCTCTGTCTCTCAAATATGTAAATAAAATCTTAATTAAAAAAAAAAAGAGGGGGGAAGAAAGAAACCAACACTGGGGGAACACAGTTGTGTGAGCCCCCAGAGGAGAAAGTAATAGATACCAAAAGGGGTGAAGAGAAGGGAACAACGTTTCCTGGACGGGAAGGAGGGAGCTGAGGGTGCTCTGGAATGGGAATTTGAGGGTGTGCATGCAGGAAAGGCTCGATTTCCTTTGAAAAGGAGGTTGCAAGCTCATTTACTGAGGGAGTTTGATGAGGTAGGGGCCTGAGGAGAGAGGAAGAGGTCTGAAATGGTACCATGGATAACGGGCCACCCTTGAAAAAGACTTCCCGACCTAAGAGTATAAACAATATAGAAGACCACATACATCTGAGCTGTCACCAACCGCTGCTGCCATATGAGCCCAGCGATCAGAAGTGGGGCAGCAAGGGCACAGGAAAGGACTAATCTGAGCTGGGGTATTAATTGGGGTGAGGGCGGTGCTAGTGGGAGAAAGGCCTGATTGAGCCAGGAAGGGGGCCACCGGCGAGGGGCGTGAGCACTGCCTGGAAGCCAGGGAGGCCCAAGGCTAGGCGGATGGACGCACAGCTGAGGGAGAGCTGGCAGGCTGTAGTCCCATGGGACTGAGGAGTTGGATTATCAATGACGCGGTTCCCTTCGCTGGCACGGACTCCCGCAGTGGATGGCTGACTTGGGGCACAGAGAAAAGTTGGAAGTCAAGAGAGCTAAAGAAATGCTATCTGGGAACTCACCTCTGGTGATGGTCATATCGGTGTTTCTGAGGGTCGTACTCGCCACCCACATCTACCACGATGTCACAAGAAGCAAGTTTTTCCGGATCCCGGGTCCGCACAATCTCTGCATCCTGCAGGGGACACAGGAAATGAGAGGGCGGCCAGGATCGTGCGGACAGAGAATGAACATTACGTTTCCAGGGGAGCGGGTAAGGAGGGGTGCTCGGCCGCGGCCCGCCGGGGTCCCCGGGTCAGTTTCCGCGGACGGGATCTTACCCGGTACTCGGGCAGAAGGCGCAGCAAGGCGCACGCCAGAGCCTCATCGCAGTGGAAGGTGCCGTTGTGCGTCCCGATTCGGGGTGGCGCCATGAGGCTGCCGCGGGGTCGCTTGGACGGGGGAACGGACTCCACGCTGAGCACACCGGGACGGGCCCGCGCAGGTGGCGGCGGCTGCAGCAGCAGAGACAGAACACCGCACACGAAGCGGAGGCCCATGCAAACCTCCGATTGGGAGGTGGATCGCCGACCCGGAAGAGGAAGCGTCCGCGTAGCTCCACTTCCGCCAAGCAGCCGTTCCCATGGCAACCGGCAGGCACAGGCAAGCGCTTCGCAGGCTTGCTCCGGCTTCCCCAAAGGCCCAGGGTGGAGCCTCCGAGATAAGCCCTGCATCACCCCTACCCAGCAGGCTGGGGGGTCGGGGGCGGACTCACAGCATCTCCACCACTGCCCTATCTCATCAGCAGTCCTTTGCTTAATCCAAGAAAAGACCAACATTCAGCCCAGCTGGCACATTTATTAGCATGAGACACAAGACTGTTCTCTTCCTGGACCCCAGGAAGCCACGCCCACAAAGTCCCAAGCTCCGGAAGCAGGGTCCCTCTGCGCGTTTCTCAAACAAGCCCTCAGGCCTTGGCAGTAGCCTGAGCTGCCCCCAGTGCTGTGAGCTGCTGAATCTTCTGGCTCATCATCTCCATGACAGCTGTGGGGAAAAACGAAGAGTCAGATCCGGGTCTGGAGCTTGAATAGAGAACCCAGAATTCAGGAAATGTGAGAAAACATTTAAAGACAGACAACTAAGGACAGTTAATAAAACTTCTAACACAGTGAGGGGCGCCTGGGTGGTGTAGTCTGTTAAGCGTGGGACTCGGTTTAGGCATCTGTCGTGATCTCAGGGTTTTGAGATGAACCCCCACCTTGGGCTCCCCGCTCAGCATGGAGTCACCTGGAGATTCTCTCTCCCTCTGCCCCTCCCACCACCCTGCTCACACACTTGCTGTCTGAAATAATTAAAAAACAAAATGAAACCAAAACTTTTAACACTGATCCACTGGTACATTCACATGCACACACAAATTTATAAAGTGTCAGTAAATATAATAACCACTGAGACATAAAAATGAACAAAATACAGTATTAAATGAGTCAAACATAACTGTGGATAAGATTTTTGCCCTTAGAACAGTCTCAATCCTGTGTAACAGAATACCTGGAGAGTTTTTAAAAAACACTGATCCCCTGGAATTTCCCCACCCCCAGGTTGATTTAATTAGTTTGGATTGGACTCAGGCTTCCTTTTTAAACTTCCTGTGTTGGGGTGCCTGGTGGCTCAGTTGTGGGGCAGCTGCCTTTGGCTGGGGTTATGCACCCGGAGTCCCGGGATCGAAACCCACATTAGGCTCCCTGCTTGGTGGGAAGCCTGCTTCTCCCTCTCTCACTCCCCCTGCTTGTGTTTCCTCTCTAACTGTGTTTCTGTCAAATAAATAAAATATTTTTAAAAAATTAATAAACTTCCTGTATTAAACAAACTGAGGGTTGCTGGAGGGGGGGGAAGGGCTAGAGTGGCTGGGTGATGGACACTGGAGAGGGTATGTGCTATAGTGAGTGCTGTGAACTGTGTAAGACTGAGATTCACAGGCCTGTACCCCAGAAACAAATAATACATTATATGTTAATAAGTAAAAAAAAATAAAACAAAAAACAAAAATACTTCCTGGGTTATCTCATGTGTAGCCAGGGCTGCAATGGCTAGTACTTAGTTAGGGTTGTATTTCTTTCCTCTGTGTTCATTTACACATATCATCTCCCCCATTCTATCCCCATTAGATGGAGCACCCAGGAACAAAGATTTTTCTGTCCTCTAAATTTCTCAAGCACCCAACCCAGCAATCTGCAAATACTGGGTATGTGATGCACAGAGTCTAGAGAATACATCTAGACAGGGTTTTAATCTAATCAAAGGGACACCCAGTTGATAGTATGTTCTTTATCATGGAAGCAGAAAAGATGAAGAGGTGCCCCAGCCAACCTTACCTTGTTTCATGGCATGCTTCTCCTGCAGAGCTGGCTGGATTTTCTCCATTTGCTTGGTAAGGAAGTCTATCTTCCTCTTGAAAAACTCCTTGGCATCCTCAGCTGTCTGCAAGGTCAGAGTATAAAGGGCTAAGAGGAGACCTGCTGCACTCTAGGTCTTCCCCTAAACTTCCTTTCCCTGCTCAGAGGGGCATCCACGTTACCTTCCACTCACCTTTTCTACGTAGTAGCCTGTTCCCACATCGATGAGTACATGTTCCACATCATGTAGCTTCCCAGGGACATACATCTGAGAAGCAAGGATTAAGGGAAAACTAGCCCAGCAGGAGTGTCATGATTTCCTGTCAGCTAGCTTGCTTGGCTTTCTTTTCTAAAAAGCTACAACCCACAAGGATTGAAGAATCTGGAGGCCTTAGAACCACACCCATGAACTCCAAATGGGAAAGGATGGAGAAGTCAGTTCCTTATGGAGAAAATGGCATATGCTAGAACACTCTTTTTCCCTGACCCCATCTCCCATCCTCCAAGAGTTCTTATAGTTTTCCCACTAGCACCTCCAGAAGGACTAGATACAATAATATTTTCCCACTGCTGTGGAGTAGTAAAAGTGAAAAGCTGGCTTCAACTAGCTAATTCCGATGGATTTATTTAGCAGACCACTACTACACTACTTCTGTATTTCTTTTTCAACCTGTCAGTTCTCAGACTACAGCTTACAGATGCCCTATTGCCATAATTTACTCATTCAAGTAAAACACTGAATGGGTAGCCACAATCCAGGCTTCTTGGTAACAACAGTTTAGAAATAAGAGCCACAGTTAAGCCAAAACAAAGGCCACTTGTTTCTATATCCTATTATTCTTCCATTGTTTATGTCTTCTAAGTTATTAGTAAAAAGTCTAAACCCACCTGTTTTGTCTTTGTATTAGAGGACATTCCCAAACAGCAAAGGGAAATAATCACACCTCAATTCTACATACACCTTCGTGCTCACAAGGCATTAGATGCATGTTGGCTCCAGGTTAGGAGAGGTACAAAGAGTATATGATAAGAGTGTTCACAGAATCATGGGGACACTCTGTAGTAATCAAAACTAATCCCATCCCTTTTTTTTTTCCGTGGGGAGAGGAGTGAGAGAGAAAAGGAGAGAGCAGGGTAGCAGTTTCTGTGGAAAGGATACAGAACTCGTCAGTGGAACAAGTAATTCTTTCCCTGTGAAAGCAATTAAGACAAACATCTGGGGAAGGTTAAGACGTTAAAGGGAGTTCCAATATGGCAAAGACAGTAAGAGAGATCTTAACGGAAACAGGGACAACAGCAGAAGAATGTCTTGTACATTTCAACTCTAGACAGGCAACTGGAAAGGGCTCATGTAGCGGTATGCAATACGTAAAGGATTGCTTTCTCATCTCAGGTAAGGACAACTGAATTACAAGGCTGGACGAGAGTAGCCGGTTCACCACATCCCCCAGGTTGCCTTCACGCGCCTACCCCATACCCTCGTTGTTCCTGTTCAGCACGTTCAGACAGTCCTTGGCTTCCACATACTTGGTCTGTACCACCTTGAGCTGGGCAATGGACGTGGACAGGAACTCCACTTCCTAGAGAAGACGGGGAATAGGGTCAAGTTGGGGCTGGAGAGAGAAGGAGGCACTGCCGGGGAGGGGGCCGGTCCTGGGATGGGGTGGGAGTTTCGCAGGGGAGGGAAGCCTCCCCAAAAAGGGAGGAATGGGAGGCCAGGAAGGACGTGTGGGCGGAAGGCATGTAGGCGGGAATGGAGTGTCTCCGCTACCCGTCCCCACCTGGTCCAGCTGGCTCTTGAGCATTTCTAGCTGCGGCAGGTTCAGCTCGGTGATGTTAACTGACTGCGCCATGTTGGGAAGGAGGACTGACGGAGCGGAAGCTGGCCGGCCGAGCAACGCTCTAGCCGCCCTCTGCGAACCTCCATGGCTGCGCTAGAGGGCCTCGCTGCGCGAGACGTCTCTATGGTCTCCCCGCCCAGGAAGGGAAGGAAGGGCTGGAGCATTTAGGAGACTTTCATTGGTTTGGCGAGAACGGCTCATTTTCTCACCAAGTCTCCCACGCTTAGCATAGTAAAGTTGGAGCAAGCAGGAATCGTACCCTCAGGGAGCTTAAAAATATCCAGTTCATAACCACAATATTGCAAAGTAATGTATGCTACTCCATGTAGGTGGTATAAACCTGATGGACCACAGGCAAGGAAGAAGCCTGTGAAATTCGCCCGAAGTTCAGCATCGTGAAACCGGGTGCTTTGAGCTCACATAGCACAAAAGTCTGGTGGTGGAGGGAGAGATAGAGATAAGGAGTCACGTTACCAACCAACAAGTACAGCACAAGGTTTATTAATCAAAACAGTGTTTTACCATGTGTTAGATGTGAGGGATAACACGAGAGTGTAAGATAATGTGCTTCCGAGGAATTTAACAATCTTGTTGGGGAGAGAAAAAACATACATACACAGCAGAATCTCACAGAATCTGCCTAAGTTTACCACCCAGACGAGTGTTAGCAGGCATATGTGGGGAGAAAACAGCGACCTTTTTAAAAAAAGATTTTATTAGAGAGAGAGAGAGCACTTTGAACTCTGCAAGCTGTTCTCACCTCCTTATAGTACCACATAGTGGGAGGAGGCAATAATTTTGTCTTCAGAGGTTCTCGGATGAACCACACAAAACAGGTTTAAGTATGACATCTTTATTATATTAAGGTTAAATCAAAGGGAAAGGCCTCATATAAACACTGGGAAAAATCACTTAAAATATTTGTCCTAAGGGTTAAATCCAACAGGAGGTAGAACAGTCACGTGGCTTCTGTCGGCACTAGGACAGCTCCAAGGGGTCATCGCAGGCAGACAGGCAAGCCATATGCCACAGGTGCAGCCCCAATAAGATACTTGAGTCGGGGAGCCTGGCGGGCCTGGTTGACATAGTACAGAAGGGGGGCTCCTGGGCCTGCTCCAAGCCAGCCCTGCAGCAGAGCCTCCGTGTAGCGGTCAATGTCACGGTCAGTCACATCCCAGAGGTTACCCAGGAATAGGGGACTGGGAAAAGAGAAGGAAGAACTACAAAGTGAGGGCTCTAAAACAAAATACATAGGCAGACATGACTGGCGGGAATGGGTGAGGAAAGAGGAATGAGCCAGTGGGAAGTGCCCTGGTCCATAGTTCCAGGAGGGGGCAGAAGAGGCAAGGGTTAATGGCCCAGGCATGCCAGGGAACTAGAAGAGGAGGAAGGTGGAGCACAAAAGATTTCGGTTAGGTTCGGGGCTGGATGGGAGCGAGGATGGGCCCTCAGGACTCACCAGCCAGCCATGATATACTTGAGCACGATGCCAGTCCCCTCCAGCTTCCCGTGCACAGCCAGGGCGGCGCTGCTGCAGCCAAAGAGCAGGGCCACTGCCCGGCAGCTCAGCCTGAGGACAGCCTGTCCGTCCAGGAAGCGGGCACCAGCCCCATGCCCTGCATAGCTAAGGCAGAGGGATGTGAGAGGAGTCTGACCTAGCAGGGCCTGGCCTCTGCCATGTTTCCAGGGCTGGCCTGAGTCAGCCAGTGACTTTAAAGCCCCAGAGCAAACTATGGCGATGCCCTCCTCCGGGCCCACTGGTCTCCACCTCCCTGCCTTAAGCACTCACATATATAAGTCATTCTCCGTCAAGGCCATCTGCACTTGTTCTGGGCTTGGCACTTCCCCAATCACCCCTTTCCAGCCAGCTTCACTGCAGGGAAAAGGCAGGAGTAAGAGTTTGGGTCACCTGACAAAGAGGGCAAAGGGAATCCTAGAGAGAAGGTGGGCCGCACCATTTGAATCTGCAGGAAAGGATATGTTGCCCTTTTATGTGGTCTCTACCCTCCTCTACCCCCTATCTTACTCTTATCCCACTGACCTGCTAAAATGGGCTCGAAATTGCTCTTCTGTGCTTGACAGGTTATTGTGCGGGTTCAGGACATAGAAGGTATTGCGTGGATCCACCCCTTGGCTTAGCACTGACGAGGCCCCAGACTGAGAAGACACTGGAGATCAGGATCCTGGTCTGGCCAGAGGGCCCAAGCTTCCACAAACTCCAAAGCCCTTTCCATGAATAAGCCATTGGTCCCCTGAGATCCTCTCCTGTCTTCCCAGATCTCCGTCAATCACCCCTCTTCCCCACTCTCCGAACCCCACCTCTTTGATGATGGAGTAGCTGAGCAGGAAGTGGAAGGAGGGCAGCCTAGTGACAGGCAGTGCCCGGAGGCTGGGCATGTTCTCCCACGGCAGCTTTTGCAGGTCCTGAGCAAAAAGCACATGAGGTTACAGTCCCCAGCCAGGCGCACACGAGCGTCAGAAGAGGCATGGGGGTGAGTTGGTGCCCACCACTCACCAGACTGCCCCTCCAGCCCCTAGCTCCTTACCTTGTCCAGCACTAAGACAAGGTGCCTATTGATTGGGACTCTGTGACCCTGCAGGCGTCCTACTGCCTCACTCAGAAGTTCCTGGGCTCGTTCTGGCTGCACTGGACACAGCCCATAGGCCAGGGTGTGAATGTCCTGAGGAGTGAGGGTGCTGGCGCCACTGAACATGATCTGTAAGGCCAGAACAGTCAGTGAGGGCCGGAGCCACCATCTCTACTCACAGTGGCCGGCGGAAAAGAATTAAGTTCAGCTTTTCCCCTTTCCCTGATTTCACAACTCACTTTCAGCAGAGTTGGGTCAGGATATTTCCAGCCACACTCCTGCAGCAACTGTTGTAGGCGGGAGGCCTCCTGCGCAGGGCCAGGGTCCTCGCTAGCTGGTAGCAACAGCCCTCTCCAGCAGCCCAACACGTGCTTCTCTAGGGAAGCGATGAGAACCTGAACGAGGAAGAACAGAACCTTCAGTCAGAGGAGCTGAGTTTCTCGCCCGCTGGCACCAACATTTTGGATACAAGGAATTGAGTTTTCCAGTGTTTTTGCCTTACATATTTTCCTGCTAGTTAAAAAGGCAAGAAGCTAGAGGGGCACCTGAGTGGCTCCGTTGGGTAAGCATCTGACTTTTTTTTTTTTTTTTAAAGACTTTATTTATTTGACAGAGAGAAACACAGCCAGAGAGGGAACACAAGCCGGGGGAGTGAGAGAGGGAGAAGCAGGCTTCCCGCCAAGGAAGAATCCCGATGCAGGACTCGATCCCAGGTCTCCAGGATCATGACCTGAGCCGAAAGCAATAGCTTAACCAACTGAGCCACCCAGGCGCCCCCAGGATTTTGGCTCTTGTTTAAACCCTTCCCCAGGTGACATCTTTTTTTTCTTTCTTTTTAGTTACTCCTGTACTTCCAGAAAGGACTTAGGGTAACTCAGCACTGGCTTGGAACCCGCAAAAGAGAAGACACTGATACCCCGGGGTCACTCCCAGGGCAGGCCTGAGCCCACCCCACCCTGGGGGCACACACCTCCATCCTTTGGTCCAGCTCTAGCCGTCCTGCCCACCACTCTCGTTTGTCAGTACAGCTGCTGTTCTCTTTCTGCTCCTTCTGGATGGCGTCAAACTCTTTCAGGGCTGAACTCAGAGAAAGCTGTGGGAGATGGGCTGTGAGCTTTCCGCTGGGCCACACGCTCACCTCTGTCCCTCCCCCAGCCACGGAATGGGAGCAGCTTCACCAGAAGCCACCCCCCCCGCCCAGCCCAACTTTGCTTGTTGGCCCAAGAGACCTACCTTGTTTTGGGCAGTGGGGATCTGCACAGTGACTGGGGAATTGTCTTTTTCCAGCCGGGTCAGCAGGAGGGTGTCGCCTACAGTTCCAGGCTGCAGTGTGGCCAGAGCCAACACACACACGGTCACCCCTGACACATAGAGCATACCCAGGATCATTTCAGCTCTTACAAGGAATTCCCTTCTGTCTTCTGCACTCAGTTCCCATCTATCACTCAAGACAACTCCAAGAACTCCAAGATATCTTCCCTTGTCACTAGAGTTCAAGGTGCTCTCCCTCGCCCTAACGGCCCCCTGTGGACAGAGACCACATCTTGTACTTCTTTCTGGCCCTCACAGAAACAGAAGTTCCTACACAGGAGGAGGCAAATCTTCCATTAACGGGTTTCATGTTAGCATAGGGAGCTTCTGGACGCCTGAATTTAGACCTGAGGAGAGACACTGCACCTGCTAGTAACTCAAAGCTGAGGTTTAAATGGAAAAAAAAAAGTGGGGGGGAGTAGGGCGCCTGGGTGGCTGAGTTATGCATCTGCCTTCGGCTCAGGTCATGATCCCTGGGTCCTGGGATTGAGCCCTGCACTGGGATCCCTGCTTGGCAGGGAGCCTGCTTCTCCCTCTCCCTCTGCTGTTCCCTCTGCTTGCGCTCTCTTGCTATCTCTTGTCAAATAAATAAATAAAATCTTTAAAAAAAAAAAAAGCAAAGAAAAAAGATCTTCAGATGTAGGGTAGTTCTCTTTGGTGAGAGTAACAAAATGACTAATCAATGGAAAGTATGACATGTCCTCCCACGAAGTCATAAATCTATGTTAACTAATGCCTTAACGTCCTCCACCGAACTCGTTAGCAGATGCAAGCAAAAACAGAAAGGTCAGCTGCAGCTTGCTGCCGTACCACTGGGGATCAGAGCCAAGCGCTCCTGGAAACTCTCCTTCTCGGGCTCAGGGAATGGACCAGATCCCGAAGCCCTGAAGGAGAAGAGGTGTTGGATGCGGGCCAGGGGGACATCTCCAGGCCTCTCCTGCAGGCTCAATCTCTGCAACTGGTCTGCCATTTCGACTGATCCCCGGTGCTTCTGGGCCTTGCTGTGGACAATATATGTGAGGGTGAGTTCTCCCTCCTTCAGAATCTGGGCCCTCCCTCCAGTCTGCCCCATCATGGGTCTCGGGGATTGTAGCCACTCACCTGAGCTGCCTGTGGAGGTGGGTGAGCAGCTGGTGGCGACAGGTGATGGACACAGACTCAGTGATGAGGCAGGCAGTGGCATAGGGATCCCGGTGGCCCAAGCACAGAGCCAGGAAGCGGCAGAGATGAGCATAGAGCCCGCTAGGAGGGCAGTGACTAACCCCACGGAAAGCAATGGTCAGTAAGTCACAGATGGAATTCAGGGTAGACAGACCTAGAGGAAGGTGAAGATACTTGCTATAGATGAGTCCCATACTTCCTAGCTGGTAGAACTTTCCATGGAAGTTCCAGGTTTCCAAGGCCAAACCTCCTCTCCCACTTGGAAAATAAAAGCTGTCATTTACGAAGAGCAATGTAAAGTGGGATGCTACAAAACTTACATCAACTCACTCCATCCTCCCAAACCCCATTCTGTAAATAAGTAAACAGAAGCTCAGAGTGGCTGAGTGGCTTGCACACAGCTAGTGGAGAGAGTGCTGGGATTCAAACCTACGTTCAAAGGTGACAGGATCTAGATGGGGATCCAAAGACAGAACCATAGACAGGCTAGTAGGGCATCAGTATCAAGAGACCTAGAGGTTGGGCACCTAGGTGTTTCAGTTGGTTAGGTGTCTGCCTTCGGCTAAGGTCATGATCTCAGGGTCCTGGGACCCAGACTGCATCAGGCTCTCTGCTCAGCAGGGAGTCTGCTTCTCCCTCTCCCCCTGTCCTTCCCCTCTACTCTCTCACTCCCCTCTACTCTCTCACTCTCTCTCAAATAAATAAAATCTTTATATAAAAAAGAGAAAGACCTAAAGCCTCGCTCTCTCCAAGTGACCAGACTCCAGCAGTCAGCATGCTCACCAAGGGCTGCAGGGGCTGAGGGGAGTCGGAGCCGAGGACCAAGATCCTTGTCTGGGCATGGGATGGGCAGCTCCTCTTTGCTTGAATCACGTCTCAACACCTCACATTCTCCTATGGCTGTATCAGGTCCTGGAGCTGGTGCCTTCCCACCTGGGGAGACAACGTGACTCTTTGTGGTTCCCTCCCTCTGCCATTCCCTTTGTTCTTTCTAGAATCTAGTCCCCCAGAAAAAAAAAAAAGAAAAAGCTTTATTTTTGTACTACCTTTAGCACCCGTTATTTCTTGTGCTTTGGTCTTGGGGCAAGCTCCCAAAAATGTATGCACCTTCTCCCTCCCACCATTACCATCATACCGGAGGCAGAGTCTTCCCTGTCAGAGCCCCTGAGGATCTCAAAGCTCATTTCCAACTGGTCATCAGTCATTTCCTCCTCGGGGATGGTCCTCATGATCTCAGAGCCCAGCTCCTCACAATGTCCTGATGTCACCTTCTTGGCCCTCCGGCTCCGGCCAGTGAGGCTAGATTGCCCGGGGCCACTATCGGGCGCTGCCACCGAAACAGTCTTCAGGCCTGAGCCCTTCCTGGCCCGGCCCCGGCCCCAGGGAGCAGTGCCCTGTCTCTTGGGCTTCTCTGCAAGCCGTGCCTCAACTGAGACAGGGTCTTCCAAGTCACTGTCATCACTGAAGTTCACCTGGGATGGGAGCAAAGGGGGGGGGGGGGAACTTCAGTGATAACACTTCTGCCAGCAGGTGGCACTGTGGAGGCACAATCACAGAAGCCTTAGGGGAAGATTTAGAGATTAACCCTCCACCTTACACCTACCACACTCCAACAGGGGTAGGGACTCTTGGGTGTAGAAGAAGGCAGAGAAGGGAACAAAAGATAAGGAGGAAGGATGTAGAGGGAAAGGAACCAGAGCAAAGAAAAGCTCCTTCTGTCAGAAACAAAGTTTCCGTGCAAGACATTGGGATCCTGCCCATAACAGTAGAACTAAAGGTCCAAGCAGGCCCTGGGAAGCTATTCCACAGACACCTACTCTGCAGAATTCTCCAGAACCACCCCACCACCTAGCCAGTCCCATCTCACCTTGAGGCGCGTCTGGACCCTCTGTTGTACTCTTGGGGCCTTGGGAACCTCAGGCTTGCTCTTTGTAGAGAAGACTTCCTCAAACACAGTGAAAGGGACACGAGGGCCTGCTTGCCTGACCTGGCCTGGGGGCTTAGGTGTACAAGGCAGTCCTCCACCTTCTAGACCTTTCAGAGAGGTATTATGGAGGGACGTGGTAGAAGAGGCCGCCTGTTGACGCCTTCTTCCAGAATGTTTTTGGTTTCGAGGCTTAGCGGGCTCTGAGCCTGGGGAGGGTTTTGTGGGTGGTGGGCGCCAGCCCCAGGAGCTTGCAAAGAGTTGGGCGGTGCAGCAGCTGAGGCCAGCCAACTTTGCAAGGGCCCGAACCAAGAGCAGGCTGGCTCGCCAGGGCTCTAGGTGGGGGATCCGTGCTGCCACAAACTTCAGCCCTGACTCCAGGACCTTCCCCAGGCTCTTGTTTGATGGCCGGCTCAGACCCTCCAGGGCCAGCTGCGTGTAGGCCTGAGCCAAGATCTCATCCAGCAGCCTTGGGGCAGAGGAAGGGGATGCTGTGTGATTAAGGGAAGTTTCCAGAGCTTGGGTGAGGCGCTCAGTGGCTGCAGGGCAACCCTTCAGCACCACCTGCAGCAGATCTAGACCCTGGGCCTGATGGCCCGTGGCTAGCCTCACCCCTGCTGTGACCAATGCCCAGCGCAGACAGACTGCCGAGAGGATGGGGCTGGCACAGAGCAAGCAGTCACAGGTGGGCAGGTGCGTCAGGAAGCCCGGGCTGGGCTGGGGCTTTGTTTTCAGGAGAGGGGAGGAGTTAGTAGAAGGTGCTACAGGGCCAGGCTCCTTGGCCACAGTGGCTACCAGCTCCAGAGCAGGGCCTCTTAGGAAGGGCTCCTCTTCTGGAAGCTCTGGCGGACGTTGGACCTGGGCCTGCTGCTTGCCCTTCTGCAGGTGGACCTTCTTCACAGAGTCCAAGCCCTGGGCTGGTCCACCAAACTCTGGGGAGAGGGGATCCAGAATTACAAAACTGGGAAAGGTGCTACCAAGGGCTCCCTGAGCTCCCCCAGGGCTCGGCTCCCTCAGAGAGGTGTTACTGACTGACTACTGGTATGTATTGTATTACTGTACCAACACACTAAATATTAACATGGCTTGATATTTTTTCCATAAAAATCCCTAATGTTTTCTTCCCATTCCACAGTGGATTAACACAACCCACAAAGCCCCTGTATCTGCAGCTGAGATGGCTGCGTGGTTCAGGATACCAGGCCAGCACCAGGAGGCCCAGGTCTTGGTCCTAGCTCCTGCCCCTGGCTAGGCCCATGATTCTGGCCCCAAACGCTGAATTTCTCAACTTCCTCATTTTACAAATGAAAAAAAATCTTTGTGTGCACCTGACTTTCCAGGGTTTTGTGTGGATCCCGTGAAATACGAAAGGTAAAAGTGGCTGATGAGAAAAAATGTACCATAAACTATTTTATTATTAACTTAAGCTGTCCTGAGGCCACTACATTTGTGCTGTCCGACAGAACAGCGAGTAGGGCTAGTGGCTACTCAGCACACGAAATGTGGCAAGTGACTGCGGAAATGAGTTTTAAATTTTTATTTGAATTAAATTTAAATAGGTAGCAGCGCCTGGCTGGGTTAGTTGGTGGAGCGTGCGACTCTTGATCTCAGGGTTGTGAGTTCAAGCCCCACAGTGAGTGTGGAACCTACTTACAAGTAAAAAATTTAAAAATCAAAAATTAAAAAAATAAAGAAACGTAAATAGCCAAAACGTATTAGCACTGAAAACTACAGCCAGGTAGGGTTAGTCGTGAACAAGCCATCTGAAGGAGGGAGACCGGTGGTCTGACTAAAGTAGAAGGAGTTTTGCCCAGGGAATCGGAAGACAGACTCCGATTTCAAAGGGCACCACGCTTTAACATACGAAGGTGTGTTGCAGTGTGTGGGCCCCTCTTGCCACCATGTGTGGGTGCAGGGGGTACAGCCGCTCACCTGTGCAAGACTCGAGCAAGAACAGAACCTGCTGCAGGTCTGACTGGCAGAGGTCAATGTCATCGCGTGCCAGCTCCAGCTCCGCCTTCAGCACCAGGAACAGGGCGCACCTTTTTGGGGGAGGAGATGACAAGCAATGTGCAAGCCTTTGTTTTCCCGGAGTCTGTCTTTTGGCCTCTCTGGCAGGGCCATGGCAGTATCCTGGCCTCGGAAAGGCCTTTATTGCCTCCGGCTGACCTCGGAGCTCCCCGGGGAAAACCCTCTACACTGCTTTCCCATCCCAAGTCATCTTTGCACACGAGGACAGGATTTCCCAAATGGCATTCCTCAAAAAAAAAATAAATAAATAAATAAAATACAATATTTTGTGAGCAAAGGGATTTAGGAAAACACCTACACTGGATCTCCCTTTTCGAGAGCTATAATGTGTATGAGCATACTAAAGGATGTGGAGAAGTGCTATAGGAAATAAAAATGTCTAACCTTGGCTAACTTGGCATGTCCCACTTACTTAGCCAGAGAAAGTACTCTTGCAACCCGACCAAAGAGAACACGTTAACCTGTGGAAGAGTCTGGAGGCCCAAGGTCCAGCATGCGGGCACCCAGGTTCTGGACTCAGCCTCCTCTCGCCTGTACTTACTGGTGTGGCAGCTGCAGCTTCGTCGTGAGTTTCAGGGCCTCCAAGCAAAAGGCCTTTGCTTCGCTCACGCTGCCCAGATGGCCCAGGCGGGAGACCAGTTTCTCCGAGCAGCTAAGCACCTCTGTCAGAACCTGCCATTTTTGAACCAGATTTTCACCTGCCACAAAGGAGACGAGACCATCATCATTAAGTCGCCGCCTGGATCCTCCAGAGGCAACACTGGCAGCGTCGCCATCTAGCCTGCTCCCGCCCGCGGGGCCTCGCTCTCTTCCTCAGACTCACCAGAGTCCAGAAACGGTGTCTGCACAGCTGCCTTTGGAATGGAGAGCACATCGCTGCCCATGAGCAGGAGGATAATGCTTCGAAGGAGCTTATGGGAGTCGATGAGGGCGATCTCGGGCGTCTGCCAGCCTGTGCAGAGGGTGGGGGGTGGGGGGTGGCGGTGAGGGAGGGACGAAAAGGGGGATGATACAGCCACGGCTGCTACCACCTTCACCTTCTGGGGGAGCAAATGCCAAGCCTGCTGCCAGGTGTCCTTTCTGTGCCTAAGGCGGACAGAGGGACTCAGCCCCAGAACTCGCCCGTAGACCACACGGGGCCTCAGAATCCTTGTTGAACTAGCACTGCTAGCCAGGTATTAAGCAGCCAATCAGGGGGGCAGGCAAACAGAACGCAGCCCCTGGGTAGGCTAGTCCGCAAAGGGCCATCATTCCCCCCATTTTTCACCTTGGGCACAGAGCTGCTCCCGCAGGGAGGCTGAGAAGCTGTCTGATGAGAGGCTAAGGTAGAACGCCACCAGCTGCAGGGCCTGGACACGCAGCAAATACCAGGCTTTGGATGACCTCTGGAGGGCAGGGTCCCGAAGCACAGATAGCAATAGAGAGGTACCCTCGGTCACCTGGGAGAGGAGGCGGGCCGGAGGAGAGCGGTGAGTGAAGTTGGATCAGCAGTTTGGAACTTAAAATGTCCCTGGAGAGCCTCTGGCCCAGCCCTGGCTTTTGAGAATGATCAAAGCTATGGAGAAAACTATAGGCTGACAGGACATATGACTCGGCCAAGTTCAGTTTGTTTGTGAGAAAACTCAGGTCTTCTGCATCCCATTTGATTTCTACCCTAGGCTCCAGTGCCTTCCCAAGATCATTGTCTTCCTGGTTTCTAGTCATAGGACTAGATAGTGTGACTGAGGAGACCAGGAAAGAAAGGGAAAGGTGTAAAGGCATTCTCCTCTCCTCTCCTAGAAGAGTGCTGGTGATATTCCATTGGAGAGGGCAAGGCTAGGAAACAGCACTGCTTCTGATGGTCAGGAATATTCTTCCTAGCTCCAGGGAAATTTCAGAAGCCAGAGACAGGGCGCCTGGGTGGCTCAGTGGGTTAAGCCTCTGCCTTTGGCTCAGGTCATGATCTCAGGGTCCTGGGATCGAGGCCCACATTGGGCCCTCTGCTCAGCGGGGAGGCTGCTCCCTCCTCTCTCTCTGCCTGCTTCTCTGCGTGCTTGTGATCTCTCTCTCTGTCAAATAAATAAATAAAATCTTAAACAAACAAAAAAAGCCAGAGACATATCCCAAAAACCCTAAAATCCTTTCAATACCTGGGAACTTTGGGAATTAAGAAACTGAGAAATAGGGGCGCCTGGGTGACTCAATCGTTAAGCAACTGCTTTCGGCTCAGGTCATGATCCTGGAGTCCCGGGATCGAGCCCCACATCGGGCTGCCTGCTCATCAGGAAGCCTGCTTCTCCCTCTCTCACTCCCCCTGCTTGTGTTCCCTCTCCGGCTGTGTTTCTCTCTGTCAAATAAATGAATAAAATCTTTTTTTTTTAGAAGATTTTATTTATTTGACAGAGAGAAACACAGCCAGAGCGGGAACACAAGCAGGGGGAGTGAGAGAGGGAGAAGCAGGCCTCCCGCCGAGCAGGGAGCCCAATGTGGGGCTTGATCCCAGGTCTCCGGGATCATGACCTGAGCCGAAGGCAGTTGCTTAACCAACTGATCCACCCAGGCGCCCCTAAATGAATAAAATCTTTAAAAAAATAAAAAAAGAAAGAAAGAAAGAAAGAAAGAAAGAAAGAAAGAAAGAAAGAAAGAAAGACTGAGAAATACCTTCTGGTGAACACAGTAGAGTTGACTTCGAAGTAGGTCACAGGTCAGTGAAAGGAGCAGGTACGTGTCAGTGGTGTGATCCAGAAGTTTCAGGCTTGAGTCTGCCTCTTCAACATGTAGCTAATAAGGAAACAATCACGGGGTGCGTGAGCATGCTGATAAGGAGAGGCAGCCAGACTTTTCAAATTAAAGTGGGTAAAGCTGGGGCGCCTGGGTGGTTCAGTCGTTAAGTGTCTGCTTTCGGCTCAGGTCAGGATCCTGGAGTCCCAGGATTAAGCCCCACATTGGGCTCCCTGCTTGGTGGGAAGCCTGCTTCTCCCTCTCTCACTTCTCCTGCTTGTGTTCCAGCTCTAGCTGTGTTTCTGTCAAATAAATAAAATCCTTAAAAAAAAAAAAAGTGGGCTAAAGCACTTGCAAGTGAGATGCAGAACACATGCAATGAAATATGAAATTATTTCAAATACTATAATCTATATAAGAGTTATTCATTTACTCACTAAAATGTTCAGTTAGTATCTTCTGGTTAACCACAATGCTAGAAAGACATAGCTGAATAAGCAATAAGCAGGACTTGGGGCGCCTGGCTGGTTCAGCTGGTGGAGCACATGACTCTTGATCTGGAGGTTGTGAGTTCTAGACCCACGAGACATTACTTAAAAATGAAATTTTAAAGAGGCACCTGGATGACTTGGTTAAGTGTCCTACTTTTGATTTCGGCTCATGTCATGATCTCAGGGTGCTGAGATCAAGCCCTGCATTGGACCCCACACTGGGTGTGGAGCCTGCTTAAGATTTTCTCTCTCCCTCTCCCTCTGCCGCTCCCCCCACTAAAAAAATTTAAAAATTAGAAAAAATGAAATATTAAAAAAAAGAAGTAGGACTTTGTGCATTCCTGTGCAGTAGGGATACAGGCGTGTCTTTTGTAATCAAGGCACGATGCCATTAGTGGTATGGGGATCCAGGGAAAGTCGGGGATTCTGCCCTTGAAGAAGAGGACGTATAAAATACTTCATGAAGGAGGGGACAATTAAGCTTGGCTTTGAACAGAAAGTAGAAGTCCGTTGGATAAAAAAGGGGGAGTGGGGGAGGTGCACTCAGGGTAGAGGGGCTAACACAACGGAAGAGAGGAGGTACTAGTATAAGGCTATAAAGTAACTCGTGTGATTGGATATAAATTCCAGTGAGGGGGAGGAGTTGGGAGGAAAAGTGAGCTAGAATATAGAAGGTGTATGATGCCAAGCAGAGTTTAGACAGCATCCTTCAGGTAATGGAAAAACTGGTGAAATCCTAATAGCAAAAAAAAAGACAAGGTCAGATCCAAAAAGATCATGCTAGTGGGAGTTAGAAGACAGTGCAGAAGGGAGAAGCTGGGGGCAGGGAGACCAGCTGGGCATCAGTGCAGTCCTAAGCGAGCAGAGAAATGGTGACCAGGACAAGTGGTGGGGAAATATGGGATTAGTGGCCTATTCCTGGGGCAGGATCTGTAAGACTTTAGTGAACAATGGTTTTGCGGTGAGAAGGAAAGACGCTTCCTCTTCCCACAGCTGCCTCCCAACCACTCCACACTTTACGATCCTTCAACAGGATGTGGTGGTCGAAGGCAGGGAAGATGCCTCTTTGGTAACTTATCTTCTTTGAGAACAAATGCATCACTAAGGCCGGGTCCCCCCTGCAGCTCCAGCCTTGGCTGTCTGGGCGCTCACCTGGGCATAGTGGGGACAGCCGAGTGTCAGCAGCAGCTGGGCAGCGTGGCAGGAGGAGCTAGCAGCCTTCGCGTGGTCCTCGGATCTTTGGGAGACGATCCGCACCAGCAGGAGGACCTCCAGAGCCTGCAGGGGCTGGAGAGGCAGGAGTGGGAAGTTTACCTGGCTCCTGCTCAAAGCTCCATCTCTACCCATGACTCCCCAGCCCTTGGAGACCTCGGTCTGACCCCAGAGCCTGGGTGGAGTGTGGCTACAAACAGCCACTGTCAGCCACCCTCTAGGAGCCTGAGATGAGAGCAGCGAGGGGGCCTACCATCCGCCCTCCTGTTTGAAAGCTTAGGTGCCGGGCAGCACAGACGGCTGGGATTTACTGGGAGCTTACTCTGGGCCACACACAGTGCTGAGAGGTTTACTTGGGGGGTTGGGGGATGGCAGGATAGGTGAATGGAATCAAGAGGTACAAACTTCCAATTATAAGATAAATAAGTCATGGGGATGAAGAGTACAGCACAGGGAATAGAGTCAATAATGTGATAAGATTGTATAGTCACTACACTCAGCATAGTGAGCACCGAGTAAGGTGTGGAATTGCCACATTGCTATGTTGTGCACCTGAAACTAATGTAGTATTGTATGTCGATTATACTTCAATTAAAAAAAGATTGATAAGGGGCGCCTGGTTGGCTCTGTTGTTAAGCTTCTGCCTTCAGCTCAGGTCATGATCCCAGGGCCCTGGGGTCGAGCCCCACATCATGCTCCCTGCTCAGTGGGGAAGCCTGCTTCTCCCTCTCCCACTACCCCTGCTTGTGTTCCCTCTCTCTATCAAATAAATAAATAAATAAACAAACCAAAAAAATTTGATAAGACAGGGGCGCCTGGGTGGCTCAGTTGGTTAGGCAACTGCCTTCGGCTCGGGTCATGATCCCGGAGACCCGGGATCGAGCCCCACATCGGGCTCCCTGCTCGGCGGGAGGCCTGCTTCTCCCTCTCTCACTCCCCCTGCTTGTGTTCCCTCTCTCGCTGTGTTTCTCTCTGTCAAATAAATAAAAAATATTTAAAAAAAAAAATTTTGATAAGACAAAATCAGAGAGGGAGACCATAAGAGACTCTTAACTACAGGAAACAGAGGGTTGCTGGAGGGGTGGGGCGTGGAGGGATGGGGAAACTGGGTGATGGACAGGTGATGTAATGAGCATTGGGTGTTATAGGCAGCTGATGAATCACCAAACTCTACCTCTGAAACTAATCATACACTGTATGTTAATTAACTGAGTTTAAATTTTAAATATTAAAAAAAATAAAAAACTTGAAGAAGCGTCTGGCTGACTCAGTTGGAAGAACATGGGACTCTTTTTTTTTTTTTTTTTTTAAGATTTTATTTACTTGTTTGACATAGAGAGAGATCACAAGTAGGCAGAGAGAGAGGAGGAAGCAGGGACCCCGCTGAGCAGAGAGCCCAATGTGGGCCTCGATCTCAGGACCCTGAGAGCATGACCTGAGCCGAAGGCAGAGGCTTTAACCCACTGAGCCACCCAGGCACCCAGTACATGGGACTCTTGATCTTGGGGTCCTGAGTTTGAGCTCCACGTTGGGTATAGCGATTACAAAAAAGATAAACTTGGAAAAAAAAAAACCTGAAATGAAACCTCAAAAGTAGGGCTCCTGGGAGGCTCAGTTATTGGGTGTTTGCCTTTAGTGCAGGTAGTGATCCCAGGGTCCTGGGAT